>JAOXYD010200293.1:0-22228 GCA_028565735.1 Pinacopodium congolense | reverse complement strand
CAATAAACACAATTTTAGCACATCAATTAACAACTCAAAATTAAGCACAAAGTTAAGACTGTCAAACTTGGACTGTTTTGAGCAACCTGAACAAATTAAGCTAAAAAAAATAATATAATCACTTAAAAAATGAAAAAAAATAACAGCACACTCATAAGACCTTAAGAAATCTAAAAACAATAAATTTGCACTTCCAAAAATCTGTTTAAACTCAAAATCGAAGCCAAAAATATACTACAGTGAAAAACTCGTCAGTTTAGACAGACTTGAGTAATCTGTGTTCTTTAAGCTCAAACAGATGATTTGAGTGCTTAAAAATTGAAGTAAAAGATCCTATGCACTCTTAAGACTTTAAGAAAAATGTGTATGATAATTTTGAATCAAGAAAAATAGTTTTGCAAGCTTAAAATTAAAGAACACAGAAGTGCAGAAACGTTTAACCAAAACAGAGACAGTTTTGGTATGTTGATCTTTGAAAGCTTGAAATAGACAAATTAATGAATGAAAAAATTAATTGAAAGCTTTCTAGGATTTGTCTAGATGTTAACTAACAGAAAACACAAATTTTGCTGCATATAAAATTGATTTAAAACACAAAATATGAATTAACTAAAAACTGTACAGAAAATAAAGACAACTTTGAGAATTGAGAGATTGATCTTTGTAAAATCGTTTTCCAGGGGTTCTAAACTTGTTAAAATAGTTTTGGAATGTTATATATAGTGTTGCAAGGGGTTTGGAGTCATTAGAAACAAAAACTAGCCATTTAGAAGGTTAAAAAGTCGTTTTTTCCGAAACAAAAAACTAGTTGTTAGAGTTTGACAAAACAACGACATCCTCTACAGGGTTAAACGACACCGTTGTGCTTAAGAACAGCCCGCCGTTTATGCCTACTGGAGACAAGGTACAACGGAACCCTGTGAGCCCACTATTTAAGGATAAACATCCAGTCGTTTTACGTCCAGAAAAACATGAAAAATACTCCAAACTAACTCTAAAACTTTCCTAACAAATACCTAACATTAAACAACACTTCAAACAAGTTTTAAAGCATAATTCAAGGCTAATTAAATCAACAAAACAATTCAATCAATTCAAAACATAAGAATTTCCTTTATTATGAAAACTTTTCATTTAAACCAACTTAAAAATCTTTTCAATCAATTCATAAACCCTTCATAGACCAAAATTCATAACACAAAGATATTCAAACACATTCAGATTTATATAAACAACTTCAAGCAACAATTCAATGAACTTAAGCAAACCAAACACATTAAAACAATTCATGTTGTATAACCACATCAATGCTTAGTCTATATGTCACCTAATTCAATTCCAAATATATCAAGGCTATCATCAAATCAAGTCAATCATTAAAACCATAATTCAACTCTTATATGCCTATATACAAGTATGATCATGCAAATGTGAGAACCCTTTTCAAGCATTGATTAAGATCAAGTTTAGGACACTTACACTTTAAGCTCTTTTCCTAAACTCTTTCTAAACTTCTTGATCTTCAAACTTGATCATCACTTGAACTTTATCATTTGATCTTTGATCTTCAAGCTCTTAATCATCTAATACATGAGCTTCTCTACCTTAGCTCCACAAATATGCTCTTACACTTTACACTTCAACCTATCTTATAAACATCAAAGACTTAAACATTAGTAAGAGTAATGTTTTTTCATCATCAAAACACATTATTAGAACCATTTTGGTTCAACAATAATTAAGCACTTTAACAACAAATTGGAAGCAATGTACCTAATTAGATGAAATTATTATGATATCTACAAATTGAAAGCATTTTGCCTTAAAATTGGGTCAAATTCATATGAAAATACATTAAAATCAAGGGCTAATAGAAAAGGCTTCAAATGATAAATATGGCCTAGCCTTCACTCTTGGGAGTGGAACACCTAATGCCAAAACTATTTTTGTGAAGGGAAAATGTTTAGATGAAGAGCATGTTCCTAGGTCATCTTTTGATAATGGTGCATCATCTTATAGAACTTAATCTAGAAACATTCATCATGCCTTTATGTATGCTTCAAGATCCATATCTAAGAGAAGTACTATAAGTGCACAGATCATAAATTGTAGTATAATCAGATATCGTCAAAAAATGATTATATTTAGTCAGCACTCAATTTAGGTTCAATAAGAATAGTTGATAAATAAATTAAAATTAACCAAACTAGCAATGAACTATCTAAGGAACAAAACGTAGGAATTTGGTAACTTCATGGTTTAAAAATAGGAATTTCTTCTTTTCCTATTTTGTTTCTTTCTTAACTTATTGATTTAATTATGTTTGACCCAAGATTTCCTAAAGTTTATTCACCCTCTCTCAAAATGTAACTAGCTATGCCTAGATAAAATACGATAGAATTAGTCGCGAAATCTCTCAATTTACAAAACATTCCCTAAATTTTCAACTAGATATGAATCAATCCTATAAGCAATAATCAAATAGCTAAGATTTCTCTTCAACCACTTGAAAATCTGATGATTATAGATCTGTTAGGTGCTTGCATTCTCATTACGTAGCCCAACACAAATTCTCTAACTCAATCTCTCAATCCATTGCAAGGTATAGGAATAATAAACATAACAAACATTCTTTCATTGGATAAATAAACAAGAGTTTCATAAAATAAATCAATAGTAATTCCTACAAAGAGTTCAGCCACTCATGAAAATAATAAATCCACCAACATACATATTTTCCATACAAAAAAGTAGAAAAGAGAGAAAAGAATAAACTAGATGGAGCTCGGAACTCTTCTCTTCACTCCCTCAATGCTAGAAAATCTATAAGTTTGTGATTCTTAATGATTCCCAAGGTGGATGATGTTTCCTATCTTGAGTAGCTACGAAAACCTCTTCTTTGCCTTATTTGGTATGTCCTTAGATGATATTTGGAGGCTCCTAGGATTTCTACCCTTTAAATATGTCCAAAAGTGGCTACCAAGTTATAAAATCCTGTGTTGGACATGCCATAAGCTCATCTTCACTGTCACCCTCGTGCTTATGCATGAGAGTGACAGAAAGTTTGTGCACAATTGTGACACTGAACTTTGACAAAGTTCGACACTCTTCGGTCTTTTGGCTATAAGTTCTTCTACAGACTTCTGATTGACTTGAAATTTGATATGTAAGTTCCTCATATGTTCTTCGCATTTCCAAAAAAAATTCATAGCCATCTAAACTCTACAAGTCCATCAAATGTATCATCCAAGTTACCTGATCAAAATCCAATGCTGAATAGAGCTTCATTTGTGACCTACATATCCAACAACCAAAATTCATCATTCCTTTCCTTAAATCAGCTCAAAATTTTCCCTCAAACACTAAAAAATAAGAAACAATTATACACCTAAAAGTTAATGAAAAAGATGCAAAAGATAAAACTAACTAATTTTAAAACACACAAATAACACTTAAAACTCTTAAAAAAACCTTGAATCATATTCTAAATACAAATTTATCAATTGTCCCCACACTTAGAACTTTTATTGTCCTAAAGTAAAATCAAACACAAACATTACATCTTATTTACTTCATTTTTAAAAATACCAAGTGCTTGCAATCTTTCCAACTTCTACAACTCAAATTTCAAGCTACTACATATATCATAATTAGTTTTCATCCGCATAAGAAAACTTAAATTTTGATACCATTTATCAAAGGTAAGCATTAAATCAAGAAATATTTTCCATGATGTTCAATCATTTCACTCATGTATTTAAGAGTTGGTGTTTCGCTTGAAACTCCCTCTAGGAGACCATACTATTATAGGCTTGCAAATTCACCAATTCTCTTCCACAAAGCATACATGCTATCATGGATCAGAAGGACTTTGTTCAAATTTGTAATGTGCTAGGGTCAAGGTAAGGAAGAAGGGTTTGAGATGTTCCTCATAAGTGTTCATAAAGCACTAAAGGTAAAGGGACAACTAAATACTTCGGAGAGATACTCATGAATACAACTAACTACTCATCACTAATTGTTGCTACTATATTTGATTCTTTTCTCTTTTCTCTTTTTCCTTTTTTGATTTTTCATTGATTTTTCTCTTTTTATATAATACAGGAAACAATAGAAATAACTATATATAATATACATTAAGCATAGAAGTACCTCTCAAATCATCTTAGAACATAATGTAAACTGAAAGTTCTAAAATAATGATCACTTAGTACTTCATTAGACTTGTGATTAGGTAAGAATAATAGGGTTTTTTAGGTTTTAAAATAAGGTGTTTACTTCAATAAGAAAAAAGGTTAAAGGCTTAAAATAGGTTGTAAGGGACAATGAAACAGGTGGGTCCTTTAAATCAAGTGTTAAAACAAAGAAGGCCTTAATTATTTCCATCTAGCATGCAACTAGTAGAGTCGAATCAGTTTAAAGTAAGTTTTGAATGTAATCACCTAAAGGGACTATCAAACACATAAAAAAATGAAATGAATTTGGAATAAAGTCATATAGGCCGATTTCCTCACATAAGTTCATATGAAAATCCATCAAGCTTTCATACATTACCTAATCACTCAAGTATCAATTTCTGACTAATTTATACAAACAACTAATTTAATCACTTAGCATGGTTCACCTTCTACTCAAGTAGCCTAATTTGAATTCAATGGCACACTTAATCTCATTCCAACTACAATGATAGAATTTTATGGTAACCAAATTGAAAACCTAACCTGTCTAAATAATGCATCCTATATCAAAATGCAAACAAATAGTGCATGTGCTACCTCCCCAAACTTGAAGAACACATTGTCCTCAATGTGTGAAAGAAAAACCATAAAAGACAATGAAAACAACACGCAGTAATAATAACACAAAAAAAAAAGAAGAAAACACAGAAAATAAAAGAGAGGGATAAGAGAACTTATGGAGAAAGTGGTGATGATGGTTTTAAGGAGGGAACTTGAAGTTTTTGTTTTAATCACCTTTTTGGTAAGTTAGCATTGTTGGCGTGATACCAGTTCCAAATTTTCATCCATTTGATTTAGGCGATGCTTCATCTTTTGGTTAGTGGCCTCTATAACATTGATCACTCATAGCAAACTTGACTCCTTGGATTCATCACTAGACATATTATTATATTCGGACACTGGATTGGAACTAGAAGCTCCTTAAGTGAACTTGTGTTTAATAGCAATATGACAGTGAGGATTTTGGAGTTCCATGTTATGGTGCTCCATAATTTCAACTCTTTTAATTATGTGGCAATAAAGTAATCACAAGATATTGCAATTGAACCATTAGTGGCAATTGAAACATGACAAGCTAAGGCAATATCAATGTACCCTATTCCCAAATAATTGCTTTGCTTGGTAATAGATTAAACTAAACCTTGAAAAATATAAAATGATGTGTGAAGCTTAACTTTGGCATCCATGCACCATAATAAAAACAATTCGCTTGCAAAACATTTGTTGCTTTAGGATTTGTTAAACATAGCATAACATATAAACTTTTTCAAAAGAAAGTGTTCATGACTTATAATGTAGGCATTTGACGCATTGTGAGCATTAAAATTACGCAATTTAGTCAAGTATTTCTAGTATTTTGGAAATTGAAAGTCTTGATGTGTATCTTCAACATGTGATTTTGGGAATCTAAACAGCTTATTCAACAATATTTCATCCAAATTTTGGGCTTAACCTCTTAATCTAAACAAAAATACATTTGATATCTTGGATTCATAACACAATGAGGTGAAAACCTCAAATTCAAGCTCTTTATAAATATGATAATCTATTTTCACAAAAGATTCCCAACCACATTTTCTCCTTAATTTCAAGAATTTTTCCTTAAGACTTATCTCTTCCAAGAGTTTAAAATAGAAATATCTAGGAGCAACAATGATTCTAGCCTTGAGAAGGGTATAACACTCACCTTCTTCCTTAGAAAGAATAGGGAATGAAGCTCCATAATCTATAGAATTATCCCTTTCTCCATGTCCACCCACTTCAGCTTGGATATGAGAGATGGATTTCTGAATGATGGACTTCATTCTTGGAGGCATGGAGGGTAAATAACATACAAAAGGTGAGAGGATACAAGATATAAGGACAAGCAACCCTCTAAGTGAGAATAAGGCATGAATAGCATCAGAGAACATAAGAGAAGAAGAAAACTGCAAAAATATGGAAAATTTCATGAAGAATCCGTTAAAACTCACAAGGATTTGATGAAAGAGGGTGAAAATTGCGTAAGGAGGCTTGAAAAGACGATGGGGGGGGTGCAAAATAGGGTTAGAGAAAGAAGCGGGAGAAGGAAAGAAAAGAAAAAGATGAAGAAAACTTCAAGAACGCAAACCTAAGTCTGTACAACTACCTATCACGATCATGCCCATACCTTTAACTTGAGGGTTCTATCACCCTTGTGCACACAGGAAGTTCTTTTGTTTTGGGTTTGTTTTACATAAATGAGGCTCCCAAATGTTGCTAACTCACTCCAAGCCCTCAAACTCAATAATTAACATCAAAATCAACATAAGAACCTTAATCAAACTAAAGGGAACACATTCCAAACAAAAGAAAAGATAAATAGAAAGTAACAACAACTTAACAACTTAGAATCAACATGTCAAAAAATCTAAGAACTAGACACCCTAGATATAACATACTTCTTTTAAGGTTATGAGCTTAACCAAGATTCAAATAAGCCATGAAAGAAGAAAAGAAAGGAAAGGAAAGGAAAGAAATGACTTCCCTTTCATATGAGAGTGCTCCCTTAAGGTAAAGTTTTCCATGATGTCTAATAGCCTTGAGTGTAACTCTTTGATACTTCCATCCTTATCTCCCCATGCTTGTAAACTGGAAAATTTTTAAATGGTTCTCCCCCCCTGGTCTAGACTTTAGTTTTCAAGGAAATAATTCAAATTTGCTTCAATCCTATTCTTTCTTAACTTAACAACCATTTTCTCTTGTTCCAAAGTCAATTTGCTAGAAATAATCGTAGGTAGTGTTTTTCCCTTACCAAAGAAAGTGCATCCCAAGTGTGGAAGTAAGGATTGTAAATTAAGCAAGGGTGGTTTCAGTAAAGGGAATGAAATAGGGACATTAGATCTTTCTAAAGTTTCTTATTCTAACTTCTTACCCAACTCCTCATCCTTCTTATTTTGTTCATCATCTTTTAAACCTACCTCTTCCTCCTGTTTCACCTCTGGCCCCTTTCCACGCTCATTAATCACATTTACCTTCATGCAAGCATTTCTTTTCAATGAATTTTTTAGCTTCTTCCTCATACTAAATGCTACTTTCTCATCACCAATGCGAAGAACTAACTTTCAATTATAAACATCAATCCATGCTCTTCAATGTTCATTAAGGGTCTAATAAGGATTAATGGTAGCCTATATCCTCCTTAAAATCTAGCACCACAAATTCTACTAGAATGAAGAATTTATCCACTTTTACTGGCCAGTCTTCCACCAATTTGAATGGCTTCTTTACTGATTGGCCCACCAATTGAGTGAGCATGGAAGTCATCTTCACCTCACTTGACCTCAATTTCCTATAAATAGATAAAGGCATCAAGTTAATACTTGCTCCTAAATCACACAAATAGTTTGAAAACCCCAAATAACCAATAACACAAGGTATAGTAAAACTTCCTAGATCTTGCAATTTAGATGACATGTGGCTAATGATGATTGAGCTACAAATTATGTTAATGCCACTGTTTGGTTATCTTTCGAAGTGCAATTTTTTATAAATATATCCATTAAAAACTTCACTTACTTAGACATTTTCTTTAACACCTTTACAAATAACAAGTGGATGTGCAACTTATTTAATTTCTCTAAAAACTTGACGACTTGAGTATCCATTGGGTTCTAATGGAGCCTTGGCTTGTATGTTGGTAACGACACATATGGCTTCTTTACTTCTTGCTTTTCCTCTCTCTCTTGGATTTTCTCCCTTGCATTCTCAACCTTCTTACTTAGCTTCTCTAGTTCATTTTTAGGTATAACCTTAATGGCCTTGAGTTGACTGGCTTTGATGATATTTATAAGGCTTCCCACACTTCTACAAGATAGAGCATTGGCAAGTTGACCCACTTGAACTTCTAAGGTGTACATGGAGGAGGCACAATTCTTCACTATTTGATCAAAATTTGCCTCCATCAACTTTTGGCTCTCCTCTTGCCTTCTTTTTCATTATTCTTGGTTAGCGAACTTTGAACCCAAAATGTCCATGAGCTTATCCATCTTACTTTCTAAGGATCCATGTCTATGTTATTAAAAACCCAGTGGACCTTGAGTTCTCATGTTTCCACTTGTATTATTAGTGTTCTAAGTAAATTTTGGGTAGATTTTCCACCTTGGATTATAAGTATTGGCATAGGAATTGTTACCATATAATTTAATTGTTTGACTCTGTTCATCTCTATAATGAAGCAGTCAGTGGTGATATGACTGTCTTGTTCCCATAACTCACACTAAAGTTGCATTGTCTTCACCGAATATAAGGAAGCTCCTTGCATATTACTCAATTTCTTAATGAGAGCCAAGATTTATGCTTAAAAGGCTGTCACCATGTTAGGTGGAATCATACCTTTCTACTCTATAGAACCATGCTTACCTCTCTAATTGTTCGCCATCTCCTCTAAAAGATCATAGGCCACATTGATTGTTTTATCATAGGAGAACCTCTAGCCATTGCATCAAAAATTTCCTTTGTGCTTTGAGTCACCCTATTGTAAAAATTTTGTAAGAGGAACTCCTTTGAAGGTTGTGGTGTGAATAGCTCCGCTAGATATGAAGCAATTCTATAGGCAATAATCAAATAGTTAAGATCTCTCTTCACCCACTTGAAAACTTGACTTTTATAGGTCTATTAGGTGTCAAATCTCGTTGTATAAACTTCCTATCTCAATCTCTCAATATATTGCAAGGTATAGGCATAATAAATATTACAAACATTCATTCATTGAATAAATAAGCAAGAGTTACTCATTAAAACAATAAATCTTCCAACCAACATATTTTCCATTAAAAAAATTAGAAAAAAGAGAAAAGAATAAACAATATGAACCTTGGAACTCTTCTCTTCACTCCTTCAATGTTGGAAAATCTGGAAGTTGGTGATTCTTAATGATTCCCAAGGTGGATGATGTTTCCTCTTTTAAATATCCACCAAACTCCCTTCTTTGCCTCCGTTGGTACATCCTTAGACAATATTTAGAGGCTCCAAGGGCTTTTAACCCTTAAATATATTGATCCCATATTGGACACGCTATAGGCTTATCTCCTTTATCACCCTTGTCCATGATGCAAAATCGTTCACTGCAGTTTAACAACTTTCGACACTCTTTGGTCTTTTCGATATAACATCTTCTACACACCTCTGATTGACTTGAAATTCTATATCAAGTATCCTCACATGTGCTTCTCACACCCCCATAAAATTTCATCTGAGCTTTAATATTCCATCTAATGTGTCATCCAAGCTACCTAATCCAAATCTAATGTTGAATAGTACATTATTTACGACTTGCATATCCCCCACCAAAGTGCATCAATCTAATCCTGAAATAATCTCAAATTTTGGCTCAAATATTACACAACACAAAGAAACAATTAACATCTAATGAATAATGAAAAGGATGCAAAAGATCAAACTAACTAAGGTTAACACACACAAACAATACTTAAAGCACTTAAAAAGAACCTAGAAACATACTCTGAAAACACACTTATCACTAACCCAAGGGCCTAAATTAATATGGAAATCAATCTAATCCTCAAATAAGCTCAAAATTTGGCCTCAAACATTAAACAATCCAAAGAAACAATTAACGCCTAAACAATAATGAAAAGGATGCAAACGATCAAACTAACTAAGGTTCAAACACACAAACAATACTTAAAGTACTTAAAAACAACCTAGAAACATACTCTAAAAACACACTTATCACTAACATAAGGATAAGATAATTTACATTGGTAAAATTGGTAAGAATAACACTTTCATTAATAATGTACTCTTGGTATAAGGTTTGAAATATAATTTTTCAAGTGTGAGTCAATTTTGTGACAAAGGTTTCATAGTTACTTTTGAAGGTAAATCTTGCATGGTTTCTAAAATGATTGAAAATATAATTATTTTCATTGGTAAGAGAGTAGGAAATATTTATACTATTAATTTGGACTATCTCTCTAACAAATATTTTAAGTGTTTAATATGTATAAATGAGGATGCATAGATGTGGCATAGGAGACTAGGTCACGCTAGCATGGAACATATTTCAAATCTTTGCATCAAAGAGCTAGTGAATGGTATTCATAAGATGAATTATGAAAAAAACAAGATTTATGATGCATGTAAAATGGGCAAAGAAACTAAAGCCTTGTTCAATAAGAAAAATGTGGTAACAACTCTTATATCTTTAAAACTATTGCATATGGATTTATTTGGACCATCTAGAGTTGCAAGTTTAAAAGGTAAATTGTATGATTATGTGCATATTAATGATTGTACTAGATTTTCAGGGGTTATTTTTTTATCTAGTAAAAGTGAATGTTTAATATCTTTTGTTAAACTTGATAAAAGAGTTCAATTGAAAAAAGGCTACATGATTACTTCGATTAGAAGTGATCATGGTAGATAATTTAAAAATGAATTTTGTGAAGAAAATGACATTTTTCATAACTTTTAAACCCGTAAAACCCCTAAAAAAATAAAGCTATTAAGAGGAAGAATAAGACTTTAAAAGAAATGGATAGAATAATGTTTAATGAATATTTTTTTCCTATATATTTTTTAGCAAAAGCCATTACATGTGTATGCCATGTATCTAATAAGGTCTACATAAGACCTTATAGATAAAAGATCATATGAACTTTGATATGGCAAGAAGCTAAAGTTGATTTATTTCAAAGTTTTTGGTTGTAAATGTTTTATTTTTAATACTAGAGATAATTATGGTAAATTTGATGCAAAATTGGTAGAAGGTATCTTTTTTAATTATTCCTTTAGTAGTAGAGCTTATAGAGTGTTTAACAAGAGAACTATAATGATTGAAGAATCAATGAATGTTGCATTTGATGAATCTAATCCTTTTGATGCAAAGAAGAGTGTTGATATTGATAATATGTGTTTAACCAAAGAATTGGAGAATATAACTTTGGAAGAGGATAAGGAAGACACCTTAGAAATCCAACCTCACCTAATAAGCTTATTACTAAACCAAGTGAGGAGGTTAGAAGGGATGAGGGCTTACCAAGAGAATGGAGATTTAAGAAAAACTATCCCCCATTTAAATTATAGGTGAAGTAAGAAGAGGTATAGCCACTATATCAAGCTTTAGGGATTTGTCTCATATGGCCATAGATAGAATCAACATTAAGCCTAAGATTATAGATGAAGCTTTGAATGATGAGAGTTGGATTTTATCCATGAAAGAGAAACTAAACCAATTTGAGAGAAACAAAGCGTCTGTTTGGTATTATTATTGGTTGTGGTTTTTTGTGATGATTTTTATGTTTTGTAATCATTTTTGTGTTTTTTTATTTATGCGTTGTTTTTTTTAAATTTTTGTGTTGTATTAGTGTGTTTTTTTTCTAGTTTTTGTGTTGTTTTTTAGATTTCTATGTTTAGAAAAACAAGAGACAAAAATTAAAAAGAAAAGTTTTACAAAAGAAGGCCAAAGTGGTGCCTTAGTGCCTAGGCAAAATGAAACTTTTGTACCCATAGCGATATTAGAGTTAATATATTTTTTCTTGCTTTTATTTCTAATATGAGTTTTAAACTTTATCAAATGGATGTTAAAAGTGATTTCTTGAATGGTTTTATTCAAGATTAGGTGTATATAGATCAACCTCCTAGCTTTGAAAATCATGATACACCTAAGCACGCTTTCAAACTCTCCAAAGCTTTGTATAGTTTGAAACAACCTCCTAGAGATTGGTATGATAGGTTAAGTTCTTTTCTTATTCAAAATAGTTTTACTAAAGGAAAAGGTTAATACTACCTAAAGTACAAAGAAAGAAAATTGTAGTTTGTTTATGTTTCAAATTATGTTGATGATATTATATTTAGTGCTATTAAGAATTTGCAAAGTGTATGAGTAAAGAATTCGAGATGAGCATGATAGGCAAGTTGAACTTCTTCCTTGGACCCCAAATTAAGAAAAAGAAGGATGGCATCTTCATAACTAAGCCAAGTATGCAAAGGAGCTACTCAAACAATTTGGAATGGAACAAACAAAGCAACTAGGCACACCCATGAGTGTCACCACCAAATTGATCCAGGATGAAGATAGTAAGCTAGTAGATGTCAAGCAATAACGAGATATTATTGGTAGTTTATTATACTTAACAGCTACTAGATCTAATATTATGTTTAGTGTGTACTTGTGTGCTAGATTTTAATCAAGTCCTAGAGAGTCTCATTTATTAACTATGAAGAGAATTTTCAGATACTTGGCCAGTTAATCATCTTTAGGTTTATGATATCCTATAAATGCATTAATTGAATTGGTAGGTTATTCAGATGTAGATTATGCAGATAGTTTGTTAGATAAGAAGAGTATATCCATCACTTGTCATTTTCTAGGTGAAGCAATACTTTCATGGTTTAGTAAGAAACAAAATTTGATAGCCTTATCTATCATTGAATGGTAATATGTGGCAACTGTTAGTTGTTATGTACACGTTTTTTGGCTTAGGAAAATATTTTGAGATTATGGCATGGAAATTTCAAATATTCTTATTAGGTACGATAACACTAGTTCCATTTGTCTAACCAAGAACCCAATTCAACATTCTAGAACTAAGCATATTGAGATGAGAAATCATTTTATAAGAGATCATATGCATAATAGTGATATTGAATTGGAGTTTGTGTATACTCATCATCAATTGGCCAATATCTTTACTAAATCAATGAATGTGGATATGTTTTTGATAGCTCATTGTAAAATACCAACAAATAATATCTAACTAAACCTTACTATGTAGTAGGGTGAGCTAGGGTCGAATCTGTAGGGAGATAAGGTGAATTTAAACTATTTCTAATGTTACATAAAAGAAAAAAAACCCTAAATTTTTAAAACTTAAGAACAAATTATAAAAGATAACAAACGAAAATAAAACATATAAGCACAAATGCAAAATAAATATAAACACATAACAATAAAGGAAAACTAGGTAAGAGATATTTCTGGGATTCGTGACTTATAACTAATTATTGAAATGTATAAATTGTGATTAGCCTAAGGTGTTAGTTTATTGATCCAAATAAGCTATTAAATCCTTTGGAAAATATCCCTAAGTACGCGACAACCTATAACAAGCTCTGTAGATTTAATAGCACAGTAACATTAACACACTAAAAATAGATAACCTAAGCCACAATCTCATAAGCTCGGATTGTGTAACTTAGATAATTGGAATCCTAGGTTAAGTTGATTAAGTTTACTTACAAATTCATCTAGCCTATTGCTACTGATGGTATTTGCTGACGATTCGTATCACAAGTTTATACTTAATATTTAGACTATAAATTATACCAATGATGGCCAATCCTGTGCATTAATCCCTAATTCATATTATTTATTTAGAACCCCAATTCAACATTGACCAAACCTACAATGCCTAATTGATTCCTAATCAATTATTACAATTACAAAACTATTATCCCTTTAATATCTTCCAACCCACAAGAACCTAAGCTAACATACTAAAAACAACAATAACATAAATTAAAAAAGCAACAAACGTAATGGAATAACTAGAACAAAGGTTGAAAATTAAAAAAACAACATCTATATTAATAAAAACCAGAGATTCCATAAATAAATGACAACATCCACATGAAAATAAAAATAAAAGCAACCCTAAAATGGAAAGTAATAATGAAAAAACTATAAGTAAAAAGAAAAAAAAACTAAATTCCTAATCTAAGAACAAGAATTGGATGGATAATAAAAGAGACATAAAACCCTAAAAAGAAACAAAGAAACAAAGAAACAAAAATGAAAATGATGGAGGTCGAAAGGAATGAGTAAAACCACCCCCCCTTCTACATTCTTTTTCACCATTTTTATACTACCTCTTTAGGGTTAGATAGCAAAAGACATTGTTTCATTCTTTTTTTTTTTTTTCGTGTTGGAAACATATTCAGGCGACTAACACAAGTCATTTAGTCGACCAAATACAAGAATTTTTTGATCCATATCCAGGTATGCCTATAGTCCATTATTGCTCGTAGCTTGTCCCATTTAGCCATAAATTGTGTCTTAAAGACCAAACCTATATATAAACTAAAAAATAGCACAACTTAGGCATTCAAACATTAAAATAGGGATGAATTCACATTAAAATTCACATAAAAAGTTAAGATAATTCATCCTTATTAGTTTTTCATGATTCAAATATAATTAGGCATGATTAATGGTGCATCTTTTTAATTTTTTTTATGTTTATGCGTGCTTTTTATCTTAATTTACATTCTTATGCATGTGTTTTTCACCTTCCTTTGCATGTTTCATTCATTCTTTTCTTTCTTTTTGATGATGTCAAAAAGTGGGAGAAATATGTATGATATTTATCATGTTTGTGTGATGCTTATGCCTATCATTAAGGTAGAGTCAATCATTAAGGTAGAGTCAATCATTAAGGATGGAGTCAACCATTAAGGATGGAGTCAATCATTAAGGGAATATGTCTATATGTGTCCCCTTTATGACAAGATGCTCCTACATATGCTATTGTATATATGCATATATTAAGAGGGAGCTTGATTTACTTTCATGCATGGACTAAGGGGAACCATGATTTAGTTACTTGTTTTAGTAATTTCCACTTTGAATTGTTCATGTATGTGTTTTGATTGTTTAATATTACATATTTTATCATCATGAAAAATGGGGAGATTGTTGAACTAAAGAAGGTTCCAATATTGATTTTGTTATCTAACAAAATATGTTTACTTACTAATGTTTAAGTTTTTTATATGAAATTCAAAATGTTGAACCAAGAAAGTTCCAGTCATGTGTTTTGATGATGAAAAAACTTTATTGTTATTAATGCTTGAGTTTTGATGTGTAATTAAGATAGGTAAATGTTTAAAGTGCAAGAACATGGTTGTGGAGGTTAAGGCAGAAAAGCTCAAGCATTGGATGATCAAAAGTGAAGATCAAGATATGAAGATGAAGTTTGGATAGGTTTAGTAAAGTGTGTTAAGTTGTAAGTTTCCTAAACTTGATCTTTAAAAATTCTTGAAAGGGCTCTCACATTTTCATATTATATTTGGATGAGCATTTGCATATAAAATTTAAATTGTGGTTTTAATAATTAATTGAATTCGAATATGGTATTGACATGTTAGGAATTGATTTAAAAAGGTATATAGGCATCAAGGTGTTTAATCAAGAGGTAAGTGTTAATGTATGACTCTTGATGAGTTTTAAGTGAATTGAAATGTTGCTTGAAGTTATTTATAGCTATTTGAATTTTTATGAATATAATGGTGATGTGAATTTTGATTTTTGAAATTTTATAAAATATTTGTGGAAAGGTTTAAGTTGTTAAAGAATGAAAAGTTTTTATAATAAAGGCTACTTATTATGTTTTAAATAAATTGAATGTTTTTATTAATTAAAAAAATCTTGATATATGTTTTAAGTCTTATTTGAAGTCTTATTCAATTTTTGGTTAATGTTTGGATAGTTAAGAATAATTTTTGTCATTGTTTAAGAGTTTATTAAAATTTAAATTTGTTTGGATTAAACTCATTTATTGACATATCTCAAATTTGTCCATATTAGAGTTATAATCATTCAATCCAAATTTTCAGTGTTCCAATCTAATTTTATCGCTTTAAAATCATCAAATGCATTCTACTTAAGGTCTCAAGAATGTACTAAATTTTTTACTTCAATTTTTAAGTACTCAAAATCATGATTGAAGCTTCAAGAACACATATTACTCAAAGTTGTTTCTAATGCTTAGTTTAGTAATTAAGGGTTTTTACATCATTTCATCTCCTAAAGGCTAGATATGCCTCCAAATAGCTCTAAAACCTTACTAGCCCTATATTTAAAATTCCTAAACACTTGTAACGGATTTAGATGCTCAAGAAAGAAGTTTACAAGGTAAAATTCTTCAGGAACTTCAAAGTTATACAGGTTTTACTCTTTATTGGTTCATCTCTATTTCTCTTATTTTATTTTATTTCAATCTCATCCTTAGAGCTGCAAAATTATTGTTTTTAGTTGGTTTGGATACTTTAGAGTTATCTTAAGCTATGTTTTGCATTTATGGGCTTCCAATTGTATGCCTTATAGCTTTTGTGGAAGAAGTTCCATCATCATCAAATGCTCCAAAGAAAACCAATGAGGTACTTCTACCTCTAACTCCAATGATTTATGAGAATAATATTATAGAAGTAGATTTAAGTTATGATGAATTGGTTAGATATTTAGAATGTGCTACTATGAGAAAGAGGAGGCTATCCTTCAAACATAAGAAATGTATAAAGTTGATGAATGATCTTAGAACAGAAAATGAGAACTTAAAGAATTATTTGCATGCTTTAGAATATAAGAATGTGAATGTTGTTTCTAAAGATTGTATGATTGGAAATGATAGGTTAGTGAAAGTGGATAATTGTTTGAAGAATGATTTGGATGAACGTTTACATGAGAATGAGAAATTACAAGATGAATTGCATGACATGCTATAATCCAAGAATTCATGCTTTTAAAATTTTGATAGATTGAAAAATGAAATGAATACCATGCTAGATTATAAGATTATAAATGTTTCCATGCATAATATACATGATGATGAACTTAGATTATTGCATGCAGTTTAAAGAAAGAAGTGGAAGCCCTTAAAGAATCATTGTTTAAATTCATAAAGGGCAAAGAAAAGTTGGATTGCATGTTAAGAGGATAAAAGAGTTATAATGATAGGCAAGGCTTTAGGTTTGTTTATGAAAACGTTTCTAATGATGCAAAAACAATTTTTGTCAAGGATAAGAACTTAGAAGATGAAATTTTACCAAAGCCCTTATTAGACAATAGTGCATCCACATCTAAAGCACATAATAGTCTATCATTCAAGAATGTTGTATCTTCATCAAAATTACATTCTAGAAAGAACAATCATGCATTCATGTATGCATCGAAATCAAAATTTAGGGAAGAGGTGCCTCAAGACAAAAATAGATATAATTTCTTTATGAATACCCAATGATCTCATAATGTTGCATTTTGGTTTTAAAAAGGGCAAAGTGGTTTTAAACCTTCTTTTACTTCTAATGCACATATACATAATCATAGGAAATAATTTCATCAAAGAAGGGACATGCATACATCTAAATCTCATGATAGGCCTCAAGTCAAGAAATTTGAGTCTTTACATTCTCATATGCATCATAATCATATTCTTAACGCTAGAGGCATGTATTAATCATATCTTAGGAGGACATATCATTAAGAAAATGATAGTCATATATTTAGGTCCCACGATAGATCATTTGGGCAAAATAGGCAAAATCACACATATACACCCTAAATGCATTCTCATACATCTAGATATGTATCACATACTCATTCTAGGCTATCAAATATATTTCATTCATATTCAATGCATAAAATTCATTGAAGAAATACATTTAGAGATATAAGACTTGGAAACACATTTATATCTCATGTCAGGCGAAATGGCATATTTCATAGGCATAATGGCTTGATGCATTCTCAAAACTCTTATGTACATGAACATCATCCTAAGAGAGTTTATGTTTTTTGAACCAAGGTGGTTCTAATGTGTTTTGATGATGATACAACATTATTATTAGTAATGTTTGAGTTTTGATGTGTAATTAAGATAGGTAAATGGTTGAAGTGCAAAAACATGTTTTTGGAGCCAAAAGTATAAGAGGTTAATCATTGGATGATCAAGGGCTTGGATATCGAGAGAATTAAGATCAAGTTTAGAAAAGTTTAGGAAAAGGGCTTAAGTTGTAAATGTCCTAAACTTGATTATAATCATTGCTTGAAAAGGGCCCTCACATTTGCATGACCATTTGCACATAGGCATATAGGAGTTGAATTATGGTGTTAGTGATTAATTAAACTTGATTATGGCTTTGACATATTAGGAATTGAATTAGGATGGCATTTAGGCCATATGTTGCATAATTAATTTGAAATGTGTTAAATTGATTTAATGTGTGCCTTTTGATGTATCTAAGTTAATTGAATTATTGTTTAAAGCTTTTTATGTATGATTGAATTTTGTTGAATATCTTTGTATTATGAATTTTGGTTAATAGATGGTTTAAGAATTGTATGAAAAGGATTAAAGTTGTTTACACATGAAATTTTCATAATTAATGCAATTTTTGTGTTTTAAACCAACTGAATTGGTTTGATGATTCAAATAGCCTTAGATTATGTTTTAAAACTTGTTTAAAGTCTTGTTTAGTGTTAGGAATTTGTTTGGAAAGTTTTTGAGATGGTTTAAAGCTATTTCTCATTTTTTTGGAGGTAAAATAGTGGGCTGCCCAAATGGTGGTCACCAAGGCGTTGTTTTACTCCTTGTTTGTAGTGTCTTCATCGCCAAGCTGTTCTTCAGTCAACAGCGTCATTGAAGGATCGAGAGGGTGTCTTTGTACGCATGATCTCTAATAGCTAGTTTTAAGGTTTCGGTTTTAACAGCTTTTTAACCTTCCAAAAAACTAGTTTTTGTTTCTAACGACTCCAAACCTCTCCCAACAACAAATATCACTCCTAAAAGTTTTTAACTAGTTTAAAACCTCTGAAAAAAGAATTACAAAGATCAGTCTCTCAATCTCTCAAAGTTATCTTTACTTTTTGCACTGTTTTCTTTGAATTTCAATTTTCTAGTTTTAAAATCAACTTTTGTGCAATAAAATTTATGTTTTCAGTTAGTTTAGATAGAGAATAACCTCAAAAAGCTTTTAGTTGATCTTTTGATTCATTATCTCTTTTGGTTCAAGCTTTCAAAGTCTCACATACCAAAATTGTCTATGTTTTGGTTGAACTTCTCTAAACTTCTGTACTCTTCAAATTTGAGTTTGAAAAACTATTTTTATTGGTTCAAAATTATCATACACATTTTTTGTAAGGTTTCAAGAGTGTTTCAAAGCTTTTACTTTGATTTTTAAGCACTCACAATGTTTGTTTAAGGTCCAAGAACATAAAACCCTTAAAACTATCCAGTTTTTTTATAGCTTCAAAGTTCTCTTCGATTTTGATTTTAATCAATTCCTAGGTGTGTAAAATTATTTCTTTTAGTTTTCTTAATGTCTTATGAGGTTGATAGTATTTTTGGTTCAATTTTTAAGTCATTATATTGCGTGTTAGAGCTTAATTTTTCAGGTTACTTTAAAGCTATCCAGGTTTGGCGTTTTCTACTTTGGTCTTGATTTAATCCATTTATCTAATCCTATAAAATTGGATTTTTTATGAAATTTGTTGTTAACTGATTGATTGAGGTTACAGTAGGTTTTTTTCGTTTATTTTGCATCATTTGATTGATTAAAATCATTTGTTTATAGGCTAGAACATTAATATTGCAGAATTTGAACAACTTGTGCTCATATAAGTTCAATTTGGTTTTTGTAGTCAATAATCTTGCTTTTTTATTAATCAATCTAATAGTTTATGATCTATTGAAGTGTTAGGAGGCTTGTTATAATCTTGGTTTGCATTTAAAATTTTTAGAATTGGTTTTATGGCATGAGCATTAGTGAAACACCATAAAAGGTGTGCTTGGTTACATAATTTGAGGGAATTGATTTGTGTTGGTTGTTGATTGTTGTATAAGCTACTCTTTTACTTTAAAATAGATTTGATAGGTTTCTCTTGCCCTGTAGAAAACAAGATTTGAGTTGCTTTAATATTTGATTGTGAATTATATTGCTTTAGGACTTGTATGTGCATTAGACATTGCATAAAGCATAAACGTTGCATTGGTTGCATTTAAGCCCTTATCTTGTATTGATTTTTATTAAGGTTTGAGCTTTATAAGCTTGAGTAGAGACTTTGGTGGCCTAAGTTAGGGATTGTGTTTATGGTCCAAAAATTTTATAATTTGATTGTCTTTTTCAGGTCACTCTTCACCCATTTGAAAGGAAGATTGATAGGTTCCTCTTGGCCTTAGAATCAAGATTGATGGATAGGTTCCTCTTAGGCTTTAACGAAGATTTTTGGAAAGGTTTCTCTTATCCTTTAACCAAGATTGTTGGATAGGATCGTTTTGGCCTTTAACCAAGATTGTTAGAAAGGTTCCTCTTGGCCTTTAATCAAGATTATTGTAAAGATTCCTCTTAACCTTATAATTAAGATTGTTGCAAGGGTTACTCTTCGCCCAATTAAAGTAAGATTAGTTTTTGTTGAATTTCTAACAAGTAGTTGGAGAGAGGACATAGTTTATCTTTGGGATAGATGAACCTCTATAAATTTTGTTGTTCATCTCTTCCCTTATCTCTTTATATTTGTGCCTTGTGTTTGCTTTATTATTGCTTAACTTTATTAAATATTGTCATAATGTTTGGCATACGATTTAGATTGAATTTTAGTTAGAAAATTCATTTAATTGAAATTGGCCTAAGGTGTTTAAAGTGTTTTAATTTGTTAAAGAATTTTTAAACAACCAATTCACCCCTTCTTGGGTGCCATAGGGCTTATAATTGTTATAAGAGCTTTGGTCTCACATTTGCATAATATCTAACGCAATTGTGAGTAAAATGACACCTTGTTTTAGTCAAGAGGGTTTGGATATTCATAGGCCACCTTTCTTTAATAGAAATGACTTTCGTGAATGGAAAATTAGATTGAAATTTTTTCTTATGGGCCTATATCTTTATTTATGGAATTTTATTTCAAATGGCCCTCATGGTTTTTCAATTGAAGCAAAATTTGTTTCATTAAATGAAAAACATATGCATATCCTTCATATTGCATTAAAAAGGTTTGTTTTTTATAAAGTATCTATGTGTAAATTTGCTTTTGAGATTTGGTGTAGCTTAGAGCAAATTTATGTAAAAGGCATTGATGAAGAAGAGGTGAAGGAAATGATGGAACTAGAGGAAGCCAAAGATGAGAAAGAGGTTTCAAATGAATGCCTTGTAGTTTTTGTGGAAGAAGATCCATCATCATCAAATGGTCAAAAAGAAAGCAATGAGGTACTCTCTAACTCTAATAATGATGAGATTGAAAATAATGTTAAATATGATAAAATCTCATTTGATGAATTAGTTAAGGTTGCCCAAGCTCTTAAAGTAAAAAGGAAGAAGATTTTTTCCAAGTTTAAGGAATGTAAGAAGTTATTGAATGAAGTTAGGATAGAAAATACTAAATTGAAGAATGATTTGCATGTTGTAGAATCTAAGAGTGTGAATATTGCTTCAAATGATTGTATGATTGAAAATGATAGATTAGTAGATTTGAATGATGGTTTGGGAAAGGAATTGGATGCATGTTTACATAAGAATGAGAAGATGAAAGTTCAATTTCATGATATGTTAGAATCCAAGAATGGATGTATATTAGAAATTGATAGATTGAAAAATGAAGTGAATGCCATGTTAGATTCTAAGAGTGTATTTATTGGCATGCATGATAATAAGCATGATTTGTTGCATGAAAATAAATCTGTAAAGAAGGAAGTAGAAGCCCTTAAAGAATCATTGTCTAAATTTATAAAGGGCAAAGAAAAGTTAGATTGCATACTAGCAGGACAAAAGGTTTCTAATGATAAGCTTGCTTTACACTTTGTTGGTAAAAATGTTCCTAAGGATGCCAAAACTATTTTTATAAAGGGAAAAAGCTTACATGATGAAATTTTATCTAAATCCTCATTTGAAAATGTTGTATCATCATTTAAAGCATATGATAAGTCATCATTTAAGAATGCTGCATCTTTATCAAAATTGTATACTAGGAAGAACAATCATGCATTCATATATGCACCTAATTCAATGGTAAACAAGAATGTGCATGTAACTAAAAATAGGCAAAATATCTTAAAGAACATGCAACCATCTCATAATGATGCATTGTGGACCTATAATAGGCAAGAGGTCCTAAATCATCTCATTTTTCTAATATGCATATGCATAATCGTAGAAATGGATCATATTCACATCCTAGAAGTATTTTTCATCAAAGAAGGGACATGCATACATCTAGGCCTCATGATAGGGAGTTAATA
>JAOXYD010200280.1:0-22230 GCA_028565735.1 Pinacopodium congolense | reverse complement strand
AGGTCTTAGAGAGAAGAGAAGTATCATTATTAAATACTCAAAATACTAAGAAGAATGTATATATATAATTAAGTAAATAAGGTAATGGAGGAATAATTGAATACGAATAATGAGATATCATATTTATAAGGAATGAGTTCCAAGGCAGGGCGAGATAAGTAAAGACCTACCTTGATATAATATACTTGACCAATATAATTATATTATGAAGAATCAAGTAAAAGGGACTTTATTCAAGTGGGAGTAATGAAAGAAATAATTAATTTATTCAAGATTAATTCATGTTTCCTTTAGATAATAGTGGGACAATTCAAAAGTTGATAAATTTGTTTCTCAAAATTTTCAATTACATTAAAGTAAACATGGGACAATTTCCAATAATGTTTTGAAAGGTAAAGGGAAATTCACCTGATTACCTGACAAGAAGAAAATGAGTCAAGGAATGTAAATGAGGCTCTTTCTAACCCTGATAAAGAAAAATAGATGCAAGCAATCAAAGAAGAGATGGTCTTGTTAAGCTTTAATTTAGTGTGAGACTTGGTTATCTCATTAAAGGATGAAAAATATTGAGAATAAGTAGGCTCTTAAAATAAAATGAAAGGCTGATAACAATATCAAAAGATATAAGGCATGTCTTAGATGTAAGGAATGTACACAATAGGAGGTTTGATTTAATTCATCTCGTTTTGGCTATAACAACCAATATAAATATCAAAATACATTAAATGGATGTAAATATTGCTCTTCTAGATGAAGAATTAAAAGAAGAAACCTATAAGGAACAACCTGTAGGATTTACTAAGATAAGTCAAAAATATAAAAGTATGACAATTATTGAAATTGATTCATGACCTAATGTAATCTTTAAGGTAATGGTATATTAATTTTATAACATAATCATTTCATATGATTTTAATTTGATCAATGAGGAGATCCAAAGATAAGATAAATATGTGATTTTATCTTTATACATCGATGAAATTTTGATTAATTATCTTGATTATGTATTTCTTAAACAATTCAAAGATTAGTAGTTATCTAAATTAGAGATGAAGAACATAAGAGAAGTTGCATATATTCTTAGAGTTAAGGCTTTAAGAGATCGTTCAAAAAGATTATTGTCTCTTTCTAGAATAATATATATAATAGATCATTCAGAATATATATCATTCTAAAAAGAGACAATAACGTTTCTGAACGATCTATTAAAGTGCGCACGCACACACGCATGCACGCACACACACACACATAAACACATGCCACAACTAGAAAATTTGCTCGTCAATGCCATAAGAAAGGGGATGAATGATGAACATTCATTATGTGAGTATAATTAGAGTCTCACGTAAGAAATGATGTGTTCATGATTAGATATTTGTTACATTATTAATATAGTGAGCAAATATCAATTTAATATAGGACAAGTAGATTTGAAAGTAGTAAAGAGAATAATAAGGTATTTAGAAAGTGCCATTGAATATATATTGTGGTAGTAAGGCAATGGTTTGTGTTCATAAGGTTATATGGATGTAGATTGAGTTTTGTTTTCTTACTTAACAATGTTGAAATGTAATGTCAAAGTGAGAAATAATATTACATTGCATTGTCCGCAATGTAAGCTGAAAAGAAAGCATTCTCAACTGCAGTACGAGAAGCTATATTGCTTATAAAATTCTTAGTTGATTTGAGAATAATTGAAAGTAATGGCAATCCCATGACAATTAATTGTGATAGTCTAGTGATTTTTGATTACATAGTAGATCCTAAACATTATAGTAAAACCAAGTACATAGATACCAAGTATAACTAAGACAAAGTTACATGAGGAGAAGTGATCATGAGCTTAAAATACATGTCTACAAGAGATATGGCAACTAACCCAATGATAAAGATAAGTTCCTTAAATATATACATTGGGCATGTGAAGTCACTAAGTTTATATAGACATTGAAATGTAATTGATCAATATTTTTAAATATATGTTCACTTATTGTATTATCTATTTAAATTTCAAATAAATATTGACCTTAAATGATTGTCTGTCATTACATTGAGAACAATGTATACTTTATGTGAATTTATTTATCATAAGTTAAAAGTATATGTCAGATAGATAAAATATTGGTCCTCTTACACGAGCAATTGCCTTTAGTATTTGAAATGACTAGAGATGAGGCAGGTTTAAGATTTATTATCGAAGTGATAATTGAGAGTGAAACTTAAACTATAAATACCATCCTGGCTAAAGGATAAAATGAAATTAGTTAAAAGTGATTAAATGATCACTATATCTGTCTTGATTTGTCAAATGTGAGTTTTGAAGGCGATAATAGGAGTAGATAAGTGAGCTTAAGTTAATCAATGTGTATGTTTTAACTATCATCTGTATGATATTATATAGATAAAATATTTACATGATGAAAGAAAATAAGCTAATACTGAAACACATGACTCATACCATGTGTGCTACAGTAACCATTAAGATCTCAACTTATATTGTATGATACCTTTGAGATTAGGTTAAAAGGAACCTTCTTATATACCCTCATAAATTTTGTCTAATTCTTGAGAATTGAGCTTAATGTTTACTACTTTATATTGTTACCAAAAGATTATATAAGATGCAATTATAGGAAAGCAAATTAAATTAAATTCAAAAGAGAATTGAGAATAAAGGAAGATCATTTTGATTTATGAGTTGCATAAAAATGTATTCAAAGGTGAGTCATCTCTTAAGTAGATAATTGAATACAACAATTATACAAAAGAATAAATGAGATCAAAGGAGAGTTAAAATGCAAGATATGATCCAGGTATAGCATACTTTTTCTACTTAAGGATCATTTCATTAATTGAGATGTCATATACTCTTTACAGTTGTATGAAAATGAGCTCTTGTTATATGTTGGTCAGATTGGTTATTGAGTGAGTATGAGAATGTGTAGAATTCCAATCAAATAAGTCCATTACGTGTGAGTGGGAGATGATGCAAAATTACTAATTCACCCATAATAAGATTAGTTAACCCAAGGCATAAGGCGCATGATGACTAGACGTCATCATCACCTTCCTCTGGCTTATCACTAACAGTCTGCTCAGGGTTCCTAACTCAACAGTGGCAACTAAACATGAGGGTTGCACTAGTTGTGGGAAGATTCGACTTGGCCTAGGGGTAGGGTATTAAGAAAGGAAGTTAATCATGGATTATTAATATAATTACTAATATAAACTAATATAATAATTATGGTTTTGAACCAAGGTGGTTGTAATCATTTGTTTTGATGGTGACAAAACATTATTATTACTAATGTTTTTGTCATCACTAAAAAGGGGGATATTGTTGAACCAAGGTGATTCTAATAATGTGTTTTGATGATGACAAAACATTATTATTACCATTGCTTGAGTTTTGAAATGTTTATAAGATAGGTAAATGCTTAAAGTGCAAGATTATATATTTGTGGAGCTAAGATAGAAGAGCTCAAGCATTAGATGATCAAGAGTTAGGATATCAAGGATCAAATGACAAAGCTCAAGTGATGATCAAGCTTGAAGATCAAGAGAAGCTTGAATATTAAAAGCTTGAAGAGATCAAGTTTAGAAAGGTTTAGAAAAGGGTTTAAGTTATAAGTGTCCTAAACTTGATTATAATCAATGCTTGAAAAGGGCTCTCACATTTGCACAACATTTTCATATAGGCATTTAGGAATTGAATTGTGGCCTTAGTGATCAAATGAATTTGATTATGGCTTTGGTATATTAGGAATTGAATTAGAATATAATTTAGGCTATATGTTGCATAATTAAGTTAAAATGTGTTAAATTGTTTTAATGTAAGCCTTTTGATGTATCTAAGTTAATTGAATTGTTGCTTGAAGTTATTTATGTATGTCTAAATTTGTTTGATTATCTTTATATTATTAATTTTGGTTTTTGGATAGTTTAAGAATTGCTTGAAAATGTTTTAAAGTTGCTTAAATATGAAAGTTTTCATAAGTAAGGAAATTGCTGTGTTTTGAACTAATTGAATTGGTTTGATGATTCAAATAACCTTGATTTATGTTTTAAAACTTGTTTAAAGTCTTGTTTAATGTTTGAAAAGTTTTAGAGTTAGTTTGGAGCATTTTTCATGTTTTTTTGGACATAAAATGATGAGCTATTTATCTTTAAACAGCTGGCTCAAGGGTTCCATTGACTCCTTGTTTCCAACATCCTTAACGGCGAGTTGATCGTCTGTTAATGACACTGTTAATAAACCCAGAAGGTGTCGTTGTGCGTCCAAACTCTAACGGCTAGTTTCTTCTTTCAGATTTTTTTTCTTCATTCCTCATTCTAACGGCTCTTTCTTATTTCTAATGACTCCAAACTTCTCCCAACACTATATATATCATCCCTAAACAATTTTAAGAAGTTTAGATGCCCTAAAAAGCAACATTACAAAGATCAAATCTTTATACATTCAAATCCTTCTTTATTTTCTGTACAAGTTTCTTTCAATCACAATTTTATTATTTTAAATCCATTTGTTATATAGTAAACTTTCTGTTTTCAGTTAGTTTAGACATAGAATAAGCTCATAAAGCTTTCATTCAATTTTCTAAGTGCTTAATTTTTTTGTTTCAAGATTTTAAAAGCTTATATACCAAAACTGTTATGTTGTGGTTAAACTTCTCTGAACTTTTGTATTCTTCAATTTTGAGCTTGCAAATCTATTTTTATTGATTCAAAATTATCATACACATTTTACGTAAGGTCTCAAGAGTCTAGCAAAGCTTTTTCCTTTATTTTTAAGCACTCATAACATTTGTTTAAAGTCCAAGAACACAGAACACTTAAAACTATCCGGTTTTTGTGTAGCTTCAAAGTTCTCTTCGATTGTGATTTTTAATTAGTTTCTGAGTGTGAAAATTTTGTGTTTTCAGTTTGCTTAAGGTCTTAGGAGATTACTAGTATTTTTTCTTTGATTTTTAAGTCATTATATTTGTTTTTTAAGTCTTATTTTACAGGTCACACCAAAGTTGTCTAGGTTTGACAACTTTAGCTTTATTCTTGATTTAATCTGATTTTTTCATGCTTCAAAATTATGTTTACGACTGAAATTTATTGTTAACATATAGATTGATGTTTCAATAGGTTTATTGCATTTAATTTGCATCATTTTGATGATTAAAATTATGTATCTTTAGGCTGGAACATTAAGATAACATATATTTGGCAACTTGTGTTCATTTGATTAAATCAGATTGTTTGATGCTATAATCACATTTTTGTTGATTTAACTTGACTTTTTTATGATCTGTGAATGTGTTAGGAGTCTTCCCAAATTGTTTAATTGACTCTAAATGTTTCAGAATTGATTTTATTGATTGAATTTTAAAGAAACACCGTAAAAGGTGTGATTAGTTACTTAAATTGAGGGAATTTATTTATGTTAGTTGTTGATTGTAGTATAGGATGCTCTTTACCTTTAAAATAGATTTGATAGGTTGCTCTTCTCTTAGGAGAAAGAATATTTGGATTGAGTTAATCCTTAATTGTGAATGGGATTGGATTGGACCTTAATTGTGCACTGACATTCCATATTGCATTTGTTGTATTTGAGCCCTTAACTTGTGTTAATTTTGATCAAGGTTGTCATAAGTTATATAAGCTTGGATTAAAGCTCAAGGGAGCTTGGAGTAAGGCCTGTCTTTTTAGGACAAAACTTATAAACTTTGATTGTATTAGAAAGGTTCTTTTTTACCATAACAAGATTGTTGATTACTCTTCACCCTCTTTGTGAAAAGTAAGATTGATAGGTTACTCTTGACCTCGAACAATATTTATATAGGTTCCTCTTAGCCTTGAATCAAGATTGTTGTAAAGGTTCCTCTTGGCCTTGAATCAAGATTATTGTAAAGGTTCCTCTTGGCCTTGAATCAAGATTGTTGTAAAGGTTCCTCTTAACCTTTAATCAAGATTGTTGTTAGTGAATATCCAACAAGTAGTTGGAGAGAGGACGTAGTCTATCTTTGGGATAGGTGAACCTCTTTAAATCTTGGTATTCTTTCTCTTCCCTATCTCTTTTATATTTGTGCCTTGTGTTTTTTTTTTATCATTGCTTGAAATTGTTTAATATTGGCATAAAGTTTGACATTCTATTTAGGTTGAATTTTGGTTAAAAAATTCATTTAAATTGAAATTGGCCTAAGGTGTTTAAAGTGTTTTATTTCCATAAGAATTTTTAAACACCCAATTCACCCTCCTCTTGGGTGTCATAGGGCTTACATATAGAATTGATTCTTCCTGGGTTGATGCCCAAGTAGTTTAATGGGGACGGACTATAAATTCATTGGCAATATGTCTACGCTAGTTCAAATCCAACTCGGCCCAATAATTCATTAATCTGCCATGCAATGTTATAAAATGATATAATGCCTCTATTCTCTCGAAACGTTTGATGCCAAAAAACAGAAAAAAGATCAAAATTTCTAATATATCACCCCTTTTATTTAAGTTGCTTTGAGTTTTGAAGTTATGTTGGTTATTTTAATGTTGGTATAAAAACCTATGATTCAAACAAAAGGATAAGGTTTTGACTAGAGGAAAGAACATTTTTTATAAGGGAGAATTCAAAGGATTGGATAGATTCTGCTACAAATTTCTTTAACTTATGGAAACTACAAATAGTTCGTAAGTTTTAATTGTTTTTTCTTTAATGATGCATATATATATACATGATAGATCTTGCATTATCCAATCTTTGTGATTGGTCTTATCTTCTAATAATATATTTATAATTTACAAAATAAATTCTACTTTCATATTTTTGAAAGTGATTATTAGACATAAAATAATGTCTGAGAGTAGACATAATTCAAAGTATCATACAACTTAAACTATAAATAGTAGCCCCAACATACGAGTGATCCAAGACACAAAAGTCAAATATGCTAAGGTTTATTAACAGCCTATGCTTAAAGACAACACTTCTAAATGAAACTTTAGAAAATTTGTGATCAACGAAAGAATGGCATTCACTTGCATTTTATCTTGCATAAAAAAGTCTTGCTTGCTTAATTTCA
Source organism: Pinacopodium congolense (assembly GCA_028565735.1). Lineage (NCBI taxonomy): Eukaryota > Viridiplantae > Streptophyta > Magnoliopsida > Malpighiales > Erythroxylaceae > Pinacopodium > Pinacopodium congolense. Next base: position 15,166 of record JAOXYD010200280.1, on the reverse strand, counting down.
TATGATACAAGATATTTTCTTTTTACATGGATGGCCACAATAGTCCATAAAAACACTCTAACTAAATAATGAATGTCTAAATAATTCTCCATTTTAGAATTCAAGGTATTTAAACCAATATATTCTTAGGTGGATTTTTTTAATATAAGGCGACTTTCAATTCAACTAATCGTAGGGGAATTGAATTTTGATATTATAAATTTAACTACAATTTCAAGAATTCCCAATCTATCATTCATAACATTATTTTATCAAGGTTTTTGCTTTTTAAATTTTATAAATCCTTTATAATATTTATTTTCCATCAAGATTAAACATTTTAAAGATTAATTGTAGAATTTTTACAAGATATAAAAATATTTTTTTATTTAAATATTTATGTCCTCATTATTTGATTTTATATACTTTTTTAATGGTTATAATTTTTTTGAACTCTATATAAAGATTTTTTTAGCTTGATGGTCATATTAACGAGTATTTCGATAGTGATATACCATATATCCTAATAATTAAGTATTCAAATCAATGAGTTTAAATGTGAATTTCCTAGTTATAGAAATAACGTCATATTATATCAACATATGGTCCTATACTTTAAATGTTATTCTAAAATGAGTCACTTATCATTTTCCATATTTATTCAATTTAAAATTTATTAGGAAATTATAATTTAGAGTTTATAGAAAGATTAAATTCAAATGTCAACTAGTTAGTAAACTATGCTTTTTAAATTGAATTAGGTCTTCCAATATTTCAGAAAATAATAATCTACATAATTTTTTTGCATTATATATTTATAAAGGGGATAATATTTGTACAATTGACAAATCTTTAAAGATTTTTCATTTCAGTGTCTTTTAAAATTTTTTCAATATAATCGACCTTTAAAAACTCGTTTATCTCAAGTAAAAAGTTAACGTTGTTAAGTTTTTGCTGACTCAATTAGTAGGACTATATACATGGATATCTATGTGTGTATATATTTTCCAAGTGGAGGTTCATGTCTATAATTCAACCCGACCTGCCCATTAACCGATTTCATCCACGCACCTCTTTCACGCCCTCCACCTTTTCAACCAACCACCTCCTTCTTGAACGTCCTCCACCTCCTTAACCCACCACCTAATAGCCTCATCGTTCTTAAGCTTGCTTCTAGAAAATCTTCTACTTTGCTTCCTTTTCTAGCACTTGTTTTTTACAACAACATAAATGAACATAAACATAAAAACTCAAAGGAGAGATTGAACGATGTTAGTCAAAAGCTTTTGAAAAAGAAAAAGAAATGTTCTTTTTGTGCTCGTTCTTTTTTTGTGTGATGATGTTGGGGAAAGAAGGGAATGCATAGGGACAGTGAAGGCTTATCAAAATTATAGCAACATCGACAAATAGAAACCTAAAAACCAAAAGGAGAGATTGAATTGGGTCGGGTTAAAAAATTAGATTTTTTTTTCTGTGTGGGACGAAAGCTTGGTTTTGCCAAAATTTGATTCCTCTAATCTTATTGTGTTCATCATTTAACAAATCTTGATCGCTTATGTTATGTGGTAGGAAGTAGTATTTAGGCTATTAATTTGATAAGTATTAGCAAGATTGATACTTTCATTTTGTTGGTGGTTAAAAGAAGTTGTCGAAGCCACCACGAAGACATTTTATAGATCCATGCCCATTTTAGAGGAGTTGGAGGAGGTGGAAGAAGGAGATGGTGGGTCAAGGAGATAAAGGATGTGGGAGAGATGTGTGGGTTTGTCGTGTCGAATTATAAATATTAACTTAACAAACATTACAAATTTTATAATATTAATATGATTGTAATAGTAGAGTTTGATTGTAATGGCGATGCATTAGTATAAGGTGAGACATGCCAATTTTCTATTGGACCACGAGTCATAAAATTTATTGGACCACCTCTAACCATGTCAGAATTTGGGTCCCACTGTCACATTAGCTCATAGGTCTCACTACTCTGCCACATTATCATTGTGCCATTGTCACACTAGCTCCTAGGTCCTACTGCTATATTATCTCTGCTTCATCATCCATATCATCCCTACATTAGTGCCACATCATCCCTGCGTTAGCACCATGTCATCATTGGTCTAACCGGTTCAGTTTGGATCCAATTCATTTGACCATCTTTTGATTGACCGATTCACCTATTTTCTTACCGAATTATTGGTAACCCAAATCAATTCCTAAAGATTGAAGGTGTTTTAAACTCATTTTTAGGGTCAAATTAATCAAATTCTAACTCTAAAGACATGCTTTTTATTTTCACTTGTTTTTCAAGCCTTTGTTAAGGATTTTTCTCTTCTATAGATTATGGATACCTCCAAATTTCACCAATATATTCTTTAACCAATAAATGTTATTTTTGATGAACCAACTATGATTAACGGTATGAAGAAATGTGTAGTTTTCTTAAAGGAAGACTTCTTAGGCGCATTTTTACTAGAGAGATACCCAAACCTATGCAAGCAGAAAATGAAGATAAAGATGCATCCATTAACATCTAGTATCTTGAGATGGTATGAATCATCAAATTCTATCATAGTTTTGCAATACTTGTGCCAAAGTAATCAAACTTAATTTCTGATAGTTTGAAACTACAAAAATGGTAGCATGGTTTTGAAAGATCGATATTTTATATTTGCTGATATCAATCAATTTCAACTTTATAGATGACTTTATAGTTTGCAATAACAATATGGATAAACTATCCATATTTATGTATTAAAATTACAAAAACTTTGCTATCATTGGCACTTGGAGAACCTAATTAACATAACACTCAAGTTGCTACTATCTATGTTAATCTTTGGGATTGAAAGCATATTTGGAACCTATTAATGACTCTTAAAGATGAGTTTGAGTCCATTCGTAGCTCCCTTCTTCATCGAGAATGTTTAGTAAGCCTTGATACTATAATAAAAGAACTAATTATGGAAGAGAATTTGCTAAACACCCTCTGATTAGAGAAATCTATTCCATTTATTGATGTTGTTTTTTCCACCCAAATCTCATCTCATCAAAGTCCTACATCTCATAACTTAACTACAAGAAAAATATTTTTACTACTATTGTAAAAAGATTGGTCTCCACATTTCAGAATGTAGAAAAAACTTAAAGTAATTCTTCTAATTCTCATTAGTCTATTGCTGCTACTGTTTCCACAGAAGAGAATACATCTACATCTTTTAAATTCTTCTTGAAAGACATTCAGGCTCTTCTTCAATAACTTCAATCAAATTCTAGTACTATCTCATCTCCTGCCCTGTTTGTCACATTAGGTACCTCAACCTCATGGTATTTTAATTTTGCTTTTTGTAACTACATGACTTGTAGGTTTTCTATTTTTACCTCTTTTCACACATCATATATTCCACATCTCATTCATACTGCTAATAGTTTTGCTATATATGTTCAAAGAATAAGCAGTACTCAAACACCTAAGTTATGCCCAATACTTTTCTTATTCCTAAAATTTCTCTAAACTTCTGGTTTTTCCATTTTTACGTCTTTTCAGACATCATATGTTCCACATCTCATTCATACTGCTAATAATTTTGCTATACATGTTCAAAGAATAAGCACTGCTCAAACACCTAAGTTATGCCAAATACTTTTCTTGTTCCTAAAATTTCTCTAAATCTCATTTTTGTTAGTTAATTATATGAGCTTGGTATTAACTCATGCTTTTTAAGTCATCGATGTACTGTACAGGATCCACAGATGGCCGAGATACATAGGACAGGGCGTAAGATTAGACAACTGTTTAAACTTACTTCTCTACATCTTTCATCTAAACTTGTTATTGGTGTTGTTACATCTCATATTTGGCACTCTTGTCATGGTCATCTTTCCAATATTATAGTTGGATCTTTGATTGCTAGTGGTTTTTTAGATCTAGTTAGGTTTGAACATTTTTGTTGAATCAAAGGATGTTCCACCTTATTTTGATGATGACAAAACAATTTTGCTACTAATATTCTTATTTAAGTGTGTATAAGGATAGGTTGATTGGAGCATTTGAACTATAATGTTGGATTGTTCGGATAAAGGGAAGATTAGTCGACCAAATACAGATCGGTCGATTGAACTCTAGCATTGAAGGAAGCATCAGTCGACCGAAGGAAGATCGGTTGACCGAACTATGGAGATCGGTCGATCAAATGAATGTTATGAGGAGATCGGTTGACCAAATAAAGATCAGTCAATTGAATAAAGACTAGTCCATTGAATAAAGACTAGTCGACCGAATGATGGCTATCAGTCGACCGAATGAACAAATTTAAAAGATCAATCGCTTGAACGTTGTCTAACGGTCGACTGAATAAAGAAGATTACGTAGGTAGATTATTAACAATGGTCCGATTACATAACGGTCACAATATTTACCCAATAGATAAATAAGTAAATGAGGAGATGAACATTACAACAGCTCCCTATACCACATTACTAGTATAAAAGGTGGATTAAGCAAAGAAAGAAAGCACGAGTCTAAAAGAAGTCTAAACAAAGGTTTGAGATTGAAGTGTATACATGTTTAAGAGTGCTTTGTTTATCAAGTTTTATTTGACTTGAATTTTCTCTACGAGGGAGTAGTTACTTTGTCTTTGTAAGGTTATTCTTGATCCTTTAGAAAGGAGTATTTTGAGGTTATTCTTGAGCTTACAAAAAAAACTTGTCAAAAGGTTATTCTTAAGCCTTGAAAAAGAAAACAAGGTTATCCTTGAGCTTAAAAGGAGTTTATAAGTTGTTATCAAATTTATCTTTTGTATTACTTTATTTTTATAAGTACAAGTTCATTTAATCTATTTGTTACATATTTATTCATTTAGATTCCGCAAATTATTAAATTTATTGTCATCGTATTCTTATGTTTGTGTTCTTCTCTTAAAAATTCTTAGAACCTAATTCACTCCTCTCTTAGGTGCCATTTAAGGTCAACAATTGGTATCAGAGTGTAGGTCTCACTTAGAGCTTAAATTCCAACGAATTTGTGAGGAAAGATCAAATGGCACATTTCATGAATTTTGAAGGTTCTTCATATAACTTAGATGGGCATAATCTATATAGAACATCTTTCTTTGATGGTAACAATTATATGTATTAGAAGAGTAGGATGGGATGTTACTTCATAGGGGGAAAACATTGATTTATGGACAATGATAACTCAACCATTTACAATGCCTACCAAACTCATAGGAAATAAAATAGTCTTAAAGAAAGAGAATGAATGGAACCTAAATGAAAAGAGGTCGATATCTTTGAATAGTAATTCTATGCATATTTTGTATTGTGTTTTAAGTATAAAGGAATACAATAGGATTGCAATGTGTGAAACTGCATATGATATATGAAATACTTTTAAAATTATTCATGAAGGTACAAATCAAGTCAAGGAGATCAAAATAAGTATGCTTACTCATGATTATGAACTTTTTTGTATGATGCACGATCAGACTATTTGTTCAATAAATGTTCATTTTAATAATATTATGAGTGCGCTAAAAGGTCTAGTTAAGACATACTCTAGTGTTGAGATATGTAGGAAAATTTTAATGTTCCTACCAAAGACATGGGAATCAAAGGTGATAGCAATATAAGAGGCTAAGTGTTAGACCCCTAAGTCAAAATTATGGGATCATGCGAGTGTTGGCGAGCCTTGGCCAATGCTTAGCGCAAGTCGGCACGAGAAAGATGTGTTGACAAGGGAACAAGGCATTTTCCATCATGATCATGGAAGATGGACTTGTCTATGAACGTACATTAGTGGACCTATGTACGGATAGGCCTTGGTGACTTGGAAAACACATCAGCAGTGACGTGGTGACTATGGATGATGTAGCACTTGATGGCGTGGCAATATCAACTTGAAGATCACGTAGGATAATATCAAATCTAAAAGTTAGAGACCATGTGGGGTTGAACTTCTGAAGATCGAGGGAATCATTACACATAAGGAAGATCTTTTCCTGATTGCATATGATCTTTATCTTATTCGATTTTGATGTAATCTAGCCAATTAGAAGAGTCCTAAAGGGAAAGGGATGTTTTCCAATTGGTCCAGGTGATAAGATTTTAGTTGTTGAGATAAACTAGAATTCAGAGTCCTAGTTATCTCGAACTTGCTTTCAAGGTAAGAAAGCCTATAAATAACTCATTAGAGCCAGAGATCAAGGCATTCAATCATTCAGTCATTCTCAAGAGAAGAGACAACTTAGAGAGAGTTGAGAGCCTTCAGGAGAGTTCTCTTGTAAGGGCTTTGAGTAGGGAGTTGTTTTAAGTGCTTTGAGAAGGAGGTACTTGTTCTTTTATTAACATTTTGTGAAAGTTAATGAATGAATGGTTTTGGCCACATTTTAAATCTCGTGTTACTTTCTCTACTCTTGTTGTACACTTGTGGGATATTCGGTATGTGAATGAAACACTTAAATGCGAGTGTGTGTGTGAGCTGTTCAAAGGCTAAAGGAATTATTCAGCAGCATTCACATGGGAAGGCTGAATCTCATCTTAAGTGGACCTAAAAGAGATTGTCGTGCAAAGGAGGGCACAAATTGTGGTAAAAGTTAAATGACCTAACGGATCTTTGTAACAACTGGTATCAGAGCCAATCTAGAGTGATGACTGGTGGGAGTATCTAACTGATCGGGTTACTAGAATAGAGCCAATCCTTGAACCTCTAGCCTTGATGGATGAGGGAGTAGTTCCTTTGTTGGAACGGATCGTAGCCTTGGAGAAGGAGCTTCAAGTAGCGATGAGAGCACTCGAGGAATAGTTGAAAGCTCGAGATAGGCTATGATCTCCTAATGCTCAACCATGCATTGGCAAAGCACGAGGTCAGTGTCTGAGTGGAAAACACTATGGTGAAGGTGCGAGAGCCACAAGTTTTCGATGGCAAGCGGGAGTGCCAAGGAGCTCGAGAATTTCCTGTGGGATATAGAGCAGTACTTTGTGGCACCAAAGGTTGTGAACTCAGAAAAGGCGTTGATCACAACGATGTACATGGTGGGTGATGTCAAGTTGTGGTAGAGAACGCGGACCTCTAACGAGATCAGTGTAGGCAGGCCTCCTATTGATACGTGGGAGAAGATGAAGAAGCAGCTAATAGAAAAATTCCTCCCTAACAACACTTCATGGCTTGCAAAGGAAGATTTGAAAGGGTTAAAGCAAGACAACTCAGTGCGGGAGTATGTGAGGCAATTCACATTGGTGATTTTGGACGTGCAGAAAATGTTGGAGGAAGACAAGTTATTCAACTTCATTAGCGACTTGCAAGGGTGGGCATAAATGGAGCTTTGGAGGCAGAATGTGAAGGACCTCCCTGACGCAATTGCAGCGGTATATGCCTTATTAGATATATCCAAGGGATTAGAACATCTTTCACATAAAGATAATGGACAAATATCACAAATTGTTGAACCAATTAGTGAAAAAGGATATGAAGAGCTACTAAGAAATTGGAGATACAAGAAGGATCATCTTGCCGATCAAATTATAAGTGATGTTAACCAAGAGGTAACCACTAGATCTCAATTTAATTTATCTCATATTCCTTTCATTTCAAAGATTGAACCTAAAACAATAGAAGAAGCTCTAGACGATGAAAATTGGGTTTTAGCAATGAATGAGGAATTGGAACAATTTGAACGAAACAAAATTTGGACCTCAGTACCTAGACCCATAGATCATCCTATAATAGGCACTAAATGGCTGTTTAAGAATAAACTAGATGAACAAGGTAACATTGTTATAAACAAAGCAAGACTAGTAGCTAAAGGGTATAACCAAGAAGAAGGAATTGATTATGATGAGACGTTTTCCCCCGTAGTGAGATTAGAAGCTATTAGACTACTGCTTGCATTTGCATCTCACATGGGCTTTAAATTGTTTCAAATGGATTTCAAAACTATTTTTTAAAATTGATTTATTCAAAAAGAAGTGTACGTTGAACAACCCCCTGGTTTTGAACGTCATGATGCTTCCGAACATGTTTTCAAACTTTCTAAAGTATTGTATGGTTTAAAATAAGCACCTAGAGCTTGATATGATAGATTAAGTAATTTTTACTTGACAATGGTTTTGAAAAAGGGAAAGTAGGCACCACCTTATTTATTAAGAAAGATCAAAGTGATTTATTAATTGTTCAAATATATTTTGATGATACTATTTTTTATGCTACTAATGAACGTTTATGTGAGGATTTTGCTAAGTATATTAGTAGGGACTTCGAAATGAGCATCATAGGAATATTGAATTTCTTCCTTGGACTCCAAATCAAGAAAATAAAGGATGGTATCTTCATAAATCAATCAAAGTATAAAAGCAAGCTTTTAAAGCGGTTTGGCATGGATCAAACAAAGCCCTTAGGCACTCTTATCAGCACATGTACCAAGTTGAATAAAGATGAAGATGGAAAAGAGGTAGATGTAAAACTCTTTCGAGGTATGATTGGAAGTTTTTTATATTTAATTTCTAGTCATGTAGATATTATGTTTAGGATTTATTTGTGTCCACGCTTTCAATCTTCTCCTAAGGAATTTCATTTATTAGCTGTTAAACATATTTTGTGATATTTATGTGGTACTGTAAATTTAGGACTATGGTATCCTAGAAATGTTTCTTTGGACTTGGTCGGATATTATAATGTCGATTATGCTAGTAGTTTGTTAGATAGGAAAAGTACATTTGGTGTATGCCACTTTTTAGAAAACGCGTTAGTTTCATGGTTTTGTAAATAAATAAAAAAACCCTGTTACATTGTTTATGGCGGAAGCTGAATATGTAGTCGTCGATAGTTGTTGCACTCAAGTATTGTGGCTTAGACAACAACTTAGGAATTATGGTTTGCATCTTGATAAAATTCCTATTCGGTGTGACAATACAAGTACGATTTGTTTGACTAAAAATCCCATACAACATTCTAGGACTAAGCATATAGAAATTCGATATCATTTTATTTGCGATCATATGAAAAATGGAGATATTGAACTTGAGTTTATTGATACATTGCATCAATTAGCATATATTTTTACTAAACCTCTATGTGAATATCGTTTTTTCACAATTAAATGAGAAATTAGTATGATTGATCGACTTTCCCCATGATCTTTTATATTGATTCCAAAAAGGGTGAGAGGTATGTGATATTAAATACTTTTGTTTATCATATGTATGAATTTATTCAGAGTTTTGAGTTTTTACATATTTTTATGAAGTCTTGTAACTGTTATGTAACTTAAGGGGAGCTTATATTTGTTTAATATAATATGGTTTTGTCATTACCAAGAAAAGGGAGATTGTTGAAACATAGGAGGTTCCGCCTTATTTTGATGATGACAAAATAATTTTGTTATTGATATTCGTGTTTAAGTGTGTGAAAGGATAGGTTGATTGGAACATTTGAGCTATAATGTTGGATTGTTCGGATAAAGGGAAGATCGGTCGACAGAAGGAAGCATCGGCTGATCGAAGGAAGATCGGTCAATCGAACCATAGAGATCGATCGACCGAATGAATGTTTTGAGGAGATCAACTAACCGAATAAAGACCAATCGATCAAACGATGGCTATTGATCGACCAAATAAAGAAGATTACGTAGGAGAATTATTAACAACGGTCTTATTACATAACTGTCATAATATTTACCTAATGGATAAATAAGTAAATGAGGAGATAAAAATTGCAACGGCTCCCTAATCCGCATTAACTAGTATAAAAGGTGGATTAAGTAAAGAAAGAAAGCATGAGTTTGAAAGAAGTCTGAAAAAAGGTCTGAGATTGAAGTGTATACATGTTTAAGAGTGTTCTATTTATCAAGTTTTGTGTGACTTAAGCTTTCTCTACGAGTGAGTAGTTACTTTGTTTTTGTAAGGTTATTCTTGATCCTTTAAAAAGGAGTACTTTGAGGTTATTCTTGATCCTACAAAAAGAACTTGTTAAAAGGTTATTCTTGAGCCTTAAAAACAAAAAGAAGGTTATCCTTGAGCCTAAAAAGAGTTTGTAAGTTGTTATCAAATTTATCTTTTATATTACTTTATTTTTATAAGTACAAGTTCATTTCATCTATTTGTTACATATTTATTCATTTAGCTGCCACAAATTATTAAATTTATTGTTATCGTATTATTGTGTTTGTGTTCTTCATTTAAAAATTCTTTGAACCTAATTCACTGCCTTAGGTGTCATTTGGGCCAACAATTTTGTTTTTGTTTTATTTCAACTTTTTAAAGGATTGGGGTCTAGTACCAAATGATAGTATAGGTGGCTTATAAGATTATGTGACCTTTGTTAATGATTAATCTAGATATATTGCGATTTATTTTTTGTGTACTTTGACTGAATTATTTTTTTATTCTCGCTTTGTTAACATGATTCAAACTCATTTTTCTTGTAAAATCAAAGTACTATAAATTGATAATGCCATGGAATATAAAGAAAAATATTTTTACCCATTTTCTTGATTAGCATGGAACTATCATTCAAATATTTTTTCCAAATACCTTTTAAGAAAATGGTAGGGGTCAACAAAAACATAAGCATATCCTAGATATTGTCTGAACTCTTCTCATTTCCTCCTTTTGTCTAGAAACTTTTTAGGGAGAAACTACTCTTACTACTGTCTATATTATCAACCATCATCCTTACTCCTATCATTGGTAATATCTCTCCTTATGAATGTTTATACAATCATGCTCTTAATTATCAAACTTTCAAAGTCTTTAGTAGTGCTTGTTTTGTTGTTTTGAAACCATATGAATACACTAAAGTAGAGCCATGAGTAAGATTTTTGTTTATCTAGGGTTTGGCATAGAACACAAAGAGTACAGGTCTTAGGATCCTTTTTCTTAAGTAGTATCTCTTGACATGTAATTTTTTCGAAATATAAATTTTTTTTACTCAGACCAAATTCCATGTCAGTGAACCTTCTTCACATTTTCTCTGACCCTACTATATTATTGTTTCTTGACATTTTTCTTATAGGTTTATCTAATAATTATTACAGTTCAACTCCCCCTACACGTGGTCCTATAAATCTTCCTCAGTTATGGATCCTTCACCTCCTACAAGTTATCTTTCTCCATTTGTCTCTTCCTTATAACCTACTAAATCTTAATCACTTCCTCAATGAATTGATCAAGTAAGTCAAACCCTCTGTTCATCTTCAATATTTTTATGTTTACTATACTATTGTTTCTTTATATGAACCTTGTACCTATTACAAGGCTAGTTTTGACTATTTTTGGTAAAAAGTAATGGAAGAAGAAATACATACTTTTACTAGTACAAATACATGGAATTTAGTTTGTTTACGTTCAGATAAGTTGATTTTTAGTTGTAAATAGGTCTACAAAATAAAAAATATAGTTGATGGATTAATTGAGAGATAGAAAACCTAATTCGTTGCTAAAGGCTTTACCTAAGAATGTGAAATTTATTATGTGCAGACATTTTCCCTTGTAGTTCGCTTAAACTCAATATGTAGTCTCATTACAGCCATTGTTAGCAACTTTTACTATTATATTAAATGCATGTTTAAAATGCCTTCCTCAATGGTAATCTTACAGAAGAAGTGTGTATGTAATTTCCACTTGGTTATGATCATCCACCTAATAAATTTTGTCAACTATGCAATGCTTTGTATAGTCTTAAACAAGCTCCTCGAGGATAGTTTGCAAAATTTAGTTCCACTATTGGCTTACTTGGTTTTAAGTCAAGTTCTTATGATCATGCACTATTTCTTTGTAAAACAGATCAAAGGTGCACTTTTCTTCTTCTCTATGTTGATGATATGATAATCACTGGTGATGATACTTAAGATATATATACTCTCAAACCTTTTCTTCATCAAAAGTTTGAAATGAAAGATTTAGGTAATATGAGTTATTTTTTAGGTGTTGAAGTCTCCTATGATGAATTTGGTTATTATTTCTCATAAACAAAATATGCTGCTAATCTTATCTCTCGTGTTGGTATCACTAATACCATGACTACTAACACTCCTCACAAGCCTAATGCTCATCTTTCAGCTAAAAATAAGACTCTACTTAGTGGCAGTACTCTTTATTGCCAATTAGTTGACATTTTTATATACCTCATTATCACTCGTCCTAATATAGCTTATGTTATTCGCATAGTCAATCAATTTATATCAACATCTTGTACCACTCATTTCTCCATTACCTCTCTTTCATGGTCTTTACTTTTTTTCATTCATCTTTATTAAAGTTATGGGTATTTTCTAATGTTGATTAAGCTAGAGATCTACTTAATCGATGATTTACTATTGGCTATTGTTTCTTCCTTAGTGCATCCTTTATTTCACGGCAAAGTAAGAAAAAAATAATTATCTTTTGGTCTATGAAAGAAGAATAATATTGAGCTTTTGAAGATAAAACTTCTAAACTTCTCTAACCACATTAATTGCTTTAACATATGGTTATTTCATCTTCATCTATAACTCCTCTCCTTTACGACAATCACAGTGTTATACAGATTACTTATAATGATGTCTTCCATGAGCATACCAAGCATATTGAGATTGAATTCCATCTTATATGACACCATGTTCTCCAAGGCACCATTTAACTTGTTCCTAATTAATCACAGTCTCAAATTGCAAATATTTTCATAAAATCCCATCCACCTCGATGATTTCAGGAACTTGTTTTCAAATTCAAGTTGTCCAATTCCATACCACTTTAAGTTTGAGGAGGGATGTTAATGTTACAAATGTTATAATTTAATATGATTGTAGCAATAGAATTTGTTCGTAATAGTAGCATACAATTAGCCTTTTGTATAGGTATTCTCATGTATAAATACCCCTCTCATGTAATAGCTTAAAGATATAGAAATATAGACAACTTTTCCTCTTAAGTTTTCTTCTCATTTTATGTGGACATCAATATGGTAAATATATATACACATGGATGTTCATTTATGTAGTTCCATTAGCTGCATCAAGGAAAACTTAATGGCTTTTAACTTTTTACTTAAATTGAACGAGTTTTTAAAAGTTGATCACTTAATTAGAAATTTTTAAAGACTAGACACTGAAGTGAAAAATTCCTAAAAGATTGGTCACTTGTGTATCTATTATCCCTTTATAGAATAACTCTATAAATTATGTAATAACTTCTAAATTTTTAATAGAATCTCTATTTTAATTAAAAAATACTTAATTAAAAGGACATTTTTAGTCAAAATTTCAATATTCTGTTATAATTACTTTTAACTAATCCAAAATTTTTTTTTGCTAATTTAAATTATATAGTGCTATTTAAATTAAATAGAATAGCGTGTAATAGGTTGAATACTCTATATTTATCTAATATCGTTTCTAAAAACTCTACATGAGAATCACTTAATTTTGATATGGAATTAAATAAGATCAAATATAAAGACCATAATGTATATAAAGAAAATTTGAGAATATAATCATATGCCAATAACCACATAAAGATCTTTAAATTTCTAAGGTTTGTTACATTATCCCAAGTGAGATTTTTAGAAATCAACTATCACAATATCTTTACATTTTCAATATGATTACTTTTATCTTTAAAACATCAATAGTGTAAGTAGGTAGGCATTCGCCATAGTTAATTAAACTTTATTTTTGTTAAGAGAGCAATAATTTCTTTATTTCCACTTAAAAACATAAATTAAGGCAAAACAATTATTACAATTCAGTTTAAGTACTTTAACACATAAATTTAGGCATATTTGTTACCTTTAATTTCTCAATAATAAAAAAAGAAAAAACTTCTTAATAAGTAGATGAGTTGAAGTGATTTTAAAGAGAAAAATTATAATGGATTTAAGCCTAGACCGAAGTCTTTATAAGTAGGCATGTGGTGAGGATATGGAACATAATTTAAATTAGAGTTGTGAACTTCTTCTGTCAAACCTGCATGATCAAATATTAGGAACATATTCTCAATGTTTGGCCTTTAATAGTTAAGTCAGTAAAATTAGAGAGAAAATGTAATATTTAGTAAGAGCGTAAGTAAAAAAAGAATGATCTCATTTTTAAGAATAGTGATTGCTTTTCTAATTATTTGTTAGTGCATAGGATGGTGATATTTATCTATATTGTTGGTTTCTACGTGGCACATAAGTCAGGGTGAATAAGGTGACTCTAAATTTTTCTATGTTTTTATAAGTTATTTATACCTAATTAGAAAATTATCTATTAAAACTATGCAATATAGAATTATAAACAATTTAATGAATAATATGAAATGCAGAAGTTAAAAAAATATAGTTAATTAAATATTTTAAAATAATTAAAATAAGATTAACTTGGAAAATAAAAAAGAGATACGGAGAGAAGGACACAAATCAATTATAATAGTTTAATGTCTAACTCTAAACTAACATCTATTCCCCAACTCTTTTTTGGAAATTTTATTATCAATCTCAACATTACAATCACTTCCCTTTTTTACAAGCTCTAAGGTAACCCTTACAATTACCTTTTTTTTTCACTATTACTATTTCATAATCTCGTCTCTCCACAAATACACTTAAAAAATGTCACTTTTGAGCAACCTAAGTGTTAAGGGATTCACTAATAAACTTTTACAACATGTACCGAAATCAACCAAAGACTCAATACAACACCTAAAACAATTTAATTAACATATAATTGTGTTTCTACACTCACAATACATTTATTTATAGGTGAAATTACACCAACTAGTTGTTTATAATTGTCAATACCTATTCATTATCAATTAATTTATTTTACCATTAGTTCTCACTATTGTAATCTAATTCTCACAACTATTAGTTGACCAGTCAAAATACATTAGTTTGCTAGTTACTAGTTGACTAATTTATGCTAAAATAGCAAATTGTTTGTTTAATCTAATTTCCATATTGTATTTTTCCATAAATTTTTACACTCAGACACATCTAAATCACCCTAAAACAAATTTCAACACTTTTAAACACTTTCTTTTCAACACTTAACACATCATAACATATTTTCAAATACTTTTTTATACAACCTTTAACACACACGCACGCACGCACGCACGCATGCACGCACACGCACACATACACGCACACACAAACACACACACACACACACACACACACACACACACACACACACAAACACACACACACACACACACACACACACACACACACACA
>JAOXYD010200271.1:0-18351 GCA_028565735.1 Pinacopodium congolense | reverse complement strand
TCCCCTCCATTTCCTCCTGGGTTTGGAGGAAGATTCTGTTGAGTCGGGAGTGGTGCAGGGGCCTGACCTATTATTGCTAGTTTATTTTATTTTATTTTCTAATTTTTCAATATATGAATTTATTTCTTAAACAAAGTAGAACATAAGTTAAGTGGTGACTAAACTCAATCCTTGTGGGATTGATATTTATTTTTAACTACAAGTGACAACCCGTATACTTGCGATTTTTAGAGTAAAATTAGTAGTTTGTTTTACAATTAACATTAATCTTATTCAAAAGCAAGGATGGTGCATTCGTCACATTTTGAGATAATGCCAAGGGTAATATAATTGGCATTGAAAAAGTAAGGATAACTATCCCTTAATTGATAATGTTCTTCCAATAGATGGAATAAAGCATAATTTACTAAGTGTTAGCCAATTGTGTGATGAAGTCTATAAAGTAAGTTTTGGAAGAAGTATATGTGTAGTTTTAAAGATAAGTGATAAAAGTATTGCCATATTAGGAAAAAGATAAGCAAATATCTATATTATGAATTTAGATGATGTATTTAAAACCTTGATTTAAAGTTTTTAGTTTCTATAAGAAAATATGCATGGATTTGGTACAAAAGAGATCGACATGTAAGGATGGATCTTTTAACAATCATAAGCTTTCAAGTAACTCGTCAATGGACTCCTTAGCATGAAATTTGAGAAATATATGATTTATGGAGCGTGCTAAATGGAAAGCCAGGTAAAAAATTCTTTCAAAAGCAAGAAATTGATAATAACTTCTAAGCCCCTTGAACTTCTTTATATGAGCTTATTTGGACCTACTAGGTTTACTAGCTTAGGTGGTAAATCATATGCATTTATAATTGTTGATGATTTTAGTAAATTCACATGGGTCTTGTTTTTAGTAGTAAAGATGAATGTTTTGGGTCTTTTATTAAATTTTCTAAGACAATTCAATTTGAAAAAGACTTTTATTTTATATATAGTAGAGGTGACCATGATAGAGAATTCAAAAATAACTTGCTTGAAAGTTTTTGTGATGATAATGACATATCTCATAAGTTTTTAGCCTTTAGGACTCCCCATCAAAATGTTGGAGTAGAAATGAAAAATATAACTTTAAAAGAAATGGCTAGTACTATTATTAAAAAATATGAATCACCAAAGTATTTTGGGGCCAAAGTTATTGCAAGTGCATGCCATGTAGTAAATAGGGTATACATTAGGCCTAAAATAGACAAAACCCTAAATGAACTTTGGAAGGGTAAAAACTAAAAATTGATTATTTTAAGGATTTTAGATGCACATGCTACATTTTGAACTCTAAGGATAGCTTAGGTAAATATGATTTTGGAACTGATGAAGGCATTTTTATAGGACATTCTTTGACTTGTAGATCACATAGAGTTATTGATAAAAGAAATCATGTTATTGAAGAATCTGTGTATGTAGTGTTTGATGAGAATAACACTTTTGAAAGCAAACAAGATCTTAAAGATGATAGGTTTCTTTATGGAATTAGAAAAGCTAGCTTTTGAAGAAGAAAAAGAGGATGGACAAACTACTCGACAAGATGCCAATGTTGAACCAACTAAGAAAAAGAAGGATGATGAGTTGCCAAAGGATTGTACTTGCAAGAAGGATCATCCATAAAACCAAATTCCAAGTGATGTTCAACAAAGGGACAGTCACTCAAATCTCACTTGTCTCATCTTACTTTTGTGTCTCAAATTAAGCATAGGAATTTAAAAGAATCCTTAAGTGATGAACATTAGATTTTGTCATGAATACAGGGCTAATTTAATTGAAAAGAAAGAAAGGGTGGACCTTAGCTACCAAGTCAAAGGGTTACCCCATTATAGGCACAAAATGGATTTTAAGAACAAATAAGATGAACAAGATAACATAGTGAGAAAAAAAAGGTTAGGTTAGTAGCTAAGAAGTATAAATAACAAGAAGGCATAGATTATGATAAGACATTTGGCCTCGTTGCAAGGATAAAAGTAATTAGGTTTTTACTTGCACTTGTATCATATATGGGTTTTAAACTTTTTCAAATAGATGTGAAAAGTGCAATTTTGAATGGTTTTATTTAAGAAATATATATAAAGCAACCTCATGTTTTGAAAGATATGATGCACCTGAGCATGTTTTAAACATTTTAAGACATTATGTGATTTAAAACAAGCACTTAGGACATGATATGATATGCTAAGTACTTTTCTCTTAGAAAATGGATTTATTAAAGGAAAAGTCGATATTACTTTTTTCATTAAGAAAGATAAAGGTGATATTTTGATTATTTAAATATATCTGGATGATATTATATTTCATACTACTAATGAGGTTTTGTGTTAAGAGTTTTAAAAGTGAATGAGTAAGGAATTTGAAATGAGCATGATCGGTGAATTGAATTTCTTACTTAGGATTTAAATGAAAAAACTAAAATAAGTCATATTCATTAATCAAGCCACGTATACAAAGGAGCAACTCAAGCACTTTAGGATGGATTAAGTCAAATCTTTAGACACACCTGTGAGCTCATATTTTTTTATAGAACAAATCCATGAGCACATCCACTAAGTTAAAAAAAAGATAAGGATGTTAAGGTTGTAGATGTTAAAAAATATAGAGGTATGATTGGTAGTTCATTGTGTTTAACTACAAATAAGCTTGATATAATGTTTAGTGTATGCTTCTAGGCTAGGTTTCAAACATGTCCTAGAGATTTGCAGTTATTAGTTGTAAAATGCATACTTAGATATTTATGTGGAATAATGAACTTAGGACTTATATCTTAGGAACATATTTTTTGACTTAGTTGGGTATTTAGATGCGAATTATATAGGAAGTTTGTCGGATACGAAGAGTATATTTGCTATATATCAATTCTTGAGCAATGCATTAATATCTTGATTTAGTAGGAAACAAAATTCTATAGTTTTTTCCATGATGGAAGCTGAATATACTGTAATTGTTAGTTGTTGGTTGCAAATTCTATGGCATAGAAAATAACTTAAGGGATTATGGAATTGAGTTTAACAAGATACCTATTAGATGTGATAATACAAGTGCAATTTGTCTTAGTAAAAATTTTATACAACATTCAAAGACAAAGCATATAAAAATTAGGTATCATTTCATTAAGGAACATTTTCAAAATAAGGACATTAAACTAAAATTTATGGATAAAATGCATCAATTGGAAAATATTTTTACTAAACTAATAAGTGAGAATAAGTTTTGTAGGATTAGAAGACAGTTAGGCATGACATATATAGTTCATTATGATTCTTGTGTGTTTTTCACCATATTTGCTTATTTGTATTAGTACAATTTGCTTTATATGTTTAAATTTACCTTTTTTGTTGATTCCAAAAAGGGGAAGAGATAAGCATGATATTATATCTTACTTAGGGGAAGTAATATTTCTTTATTGAATTAATCAGTATAATGCATGAATTTATGGGTAGTAATGGTTTTTAATCAACTTAGGGGTATCTGTAATGTCTTTAAATATTTTTAAAAGTTGTAATAAAATTGAAATTTAAGTTTGTTGCTAAATTATGATTGATTTAAAGAGACTTAGTAAAAATTTGATAATTCAATGGGTTTTTTAAAGTGTTTTGTAATGAATTTGTGTTTTTGAGTTGTAATATGGATTGAAATATAGTTGTTTTTATTGCTTTTGATATAATATAAAGAAGAATTTTTGGTGAATAATGGATATGTGGCATTTAGTAAATTTTAAGTGGTATTGGTTGTTTTTTTAATGCTTACTTTGGTTTTACAGTGTATAATATCAGATAGTTTTGTCATCATAAAAAAGATGAGATTATTGAACCGAGAGAGGTTTCACTTTATTTTGATGATGACAAAATAGTCTTGGTACTAATGTTTTATCAGGGTAAGGTTTTGAACAATAAGTATAATGATGAAGTATTAAAGAAATAAGTTGTGGAGTCTTGATGAAGTGTTAAAGAAATGAGTTGTGGGGTCTTGAAGCCAAAATGGAGCTTATGTTGATCAAGTAAAGGAGCCTCAAGATGGAAGATTAAGTTAGATTTTGTGTAAGTTTACTATAGTAACTTTCGATGTAATTTTTGCTTGGTCTCATTTTTGGTGTTTAAAAAGGCTTATTAATGCATAATCTAAAGGTTGTATAATCTAAAGGAAAATGTATGGGGAAGTGATTTTGAATTAATCCTCTTAATGAGTAAAAATGGGAAAGTTTTAAGTGTATGTTTGAATTAAGAAATGTTTTTGAAGTATTGATCTTGGATTGATTAGAATGTATTTGATTGTGTTTGGAATATTAAAAACCAGTCTAAATGGGGACTGACTGACTAGTGGTGGTCAACTAGTGACTGGTCAATTAGATAAATTGTTGTTTTTCCTTTGACTGGTTGACCTGTTGATGATTAAATGGTTTTGGTGAGAATCGCATACCAATAGACAAAAAATAACAGCAAAAAGCAAGTGATTTGAGCCATCATTTATAAGTTTTAGTTAAGCATAGTATTGGTTTTATTGAAGTTTTAAGAGTTATTTTTTTCATTTATTTCATTAGTTTTATGAGTCTTTTCAAACACTTTGTGATCCTAAAAAAAAACACTTTTTCATGTATATTTATAGATGTTGTGAATTTTGTGAAGTTATTAAATAGTGAAAGCTTACCTTATAATAATGAAAAGGGGTTACCAAGTTATATTTTTGAATTTCAAGATATTGAAATACACAACGAAATGTTGAGGAGTAGATTTAGGTGAAGATGCTTTCATCAAATTACTATAAAAATCAATTTATGCATTCTCTCCCTTACTCTTTAACTTTAAAGCTTTACATTTTGCAAGTTGTTCATATTGCTTATTGAATTTGTTATTAAGCTTTCTCATTAGTTTAAAGTGATGAACAAAGGAAGGTTCCAGTATTAGTTTTAATGATATCAAAACATGAAGTTTACTAATGATTTAAGATTATGATGTAAATTTTAAAGGCCAAGGTTAATTTAAGGAGAAAAGCTTAGACTTGGAGGAATATCTTAAAGGAAAAGGAAGAAAAAGTCTTATGGAAGTTTCAAGACTATTATTATTTGTTTTAAACTTATGTTTAAGTGTTAACCTGAAGATTAAATATTCTAGGGCATCAAAACTTTGCATCCATGCATTTCATAGTATTTATAATTGCATAAAATCTCTTTTAATAAGTCAAAATTTGAGTTTTTGACACTTGAATCAATGTAGCAATTGAAACAAAATTTTAGATATGTTTTAAAATTCTTTTTAAGTTAAATTTGACGTTAGGAAAAAATTTATAAATGTTTGAAAGTGTTTGAATAATGTTTTGAAATGATTTTCTAGGTTGTTAAGGGTGGGTATCAATGTTGTGTTTCAAAGGCTACTGTAGTTATGAGAAACGACCTTTGTAATCCCTGTTGTAGATATTAAAGGTGGTTGTGCTTAATGCATATGAACATACCTAAGTTCTAATAAAAATATATACCAAAGAATCTAACATGACAATACTAAAACATGCAATTAAGAAAGTGCACTTAATGCAATGTAGTAAAGCTATTGTGAGTCCAAATTGTTAATCCACAAGGATGACAACTATTAATAAATTCCTATCCTTATTATCTAACCTATTCAGGAGGATGATTGATTAATAAAAATAAACAAAAAGACTAAAGGAAGATTCCAAAGATAAATCACAAGAATTAGCAAACAATAATGAAGTTAAGATTTAGGTAGTGAATCCGTCTAAGTTGTATTCATCTTCATTGTTCAATATTCATTTAACATGTTTTCTAAATTTTTTTAAACCACAGATTCCCTAAGTTAAATTACACTTTGTCTTTAAAATATCAATTGAATGCATTAATGTGTTTTATGAAACCTATTGTTTCAATTAAGCTCACACCTAATCCAAATATCTTTTATAAGCCTATAATATCTTATATAAACCTATCTCTATGTCTTATGCAAGATGTATCATTTATAGATTGATCTAACTATGCATTTGATTTCTCATTCTAAACATATGTAATCACACCATTGGAATTGATGTTCACATTTACATAAAAATCAAAATCCATTGTCATTAAATCCATAAACAAATCCAATATAAATATGGAAATCTAATGTTGAATCAAGAAAACATTGACATATTATATCTTAGAGTTTGTAACAATCTTCCTCCTATAAGAGAATTAGTTCCTAAACATCGTAAAAACCATAACAATAATCATAAGAAGAAAAGGGATAAAAGGCTAATATTTGTATGTCTTGAATTCTTTAACTACTTAATGATCATTTTTATGAAATCCAATCTTGAACTTGAATTTGATGCATTTTGATCTATTTTCCCCCTTCAGTCTTAATGAAAAACCCTTATAAGATAGCTTAGGACATGTTCTTTCCCTTTTGTGGTATCTTGGAGGCTTCTAGAGACAAGGAGTTATGAGAAATTAACCTAAATTAGGTTAAAATTATTCGAAAGCCTAATAAAGTCATGAACACAGGCCACAACCGTGGCTTTGCCTATAGGATATCATATGGCTCTCCCTATGAAATCCCCTGTATTGAAACCTCGGGAAAGACTATGACTGTGGTTTTGGTTGTGGCCTACTCTATCTTTTTGCTTTTATTAGTCTTCTTGAGATATACCTTCCGTTGTTCAACTATTATCTATGAGATATGATGTGAAGCTTCCTAACTTGATGCTTTTGCTTTCGAAATTAATTTCACATCTCTTCTAACTTCAAAGGTGCATTTAACTGAGTCACTAAAGTCTTATAAAACCATAATCAATCATTGAAAAGATATAAGCAGCATCTTATTCAAGGATTAAGTATATATGCAAATAATTCACATGGATTTTCCCCTCAAAATCAAGTAATGATCATAAAATAATGCCTAAAAGATGTATACTTTAGGTACTATCAAATACCCCCACACTTGAGCTATTGCTTGTCATCAAGAAATGAATTAAACATCCATTCAAAACAAAATTGATTAAGAGTCAAAAGTTAATTAAGTAAAAACAAATATCAATCAATACTTTTGATTTGGCTCACGTATCATAATTCTTTCATGAAAAATAAAAATTTTATATACTACATAATCACACTATTAGTAAAGATGTAAACCTTATGCACAATATCAAGCATCTAAATAATTTTACATAATCATCATATAAGATTGGATAAAGATGTTTCAAAGCATATAAATCACAATTTAACTAAAACTTTAGAGCAATTATTTAAGATTCACCTCTTTTTTTGGCGTAAATAAAAACTCCTTGTCATGAATGTCCCCTGGTTACTCAACTCAGCTAGTCCTTTTTGCTTATTTGAAATGTCATCTAGTTGTTTAACCGAAGGTAAACATATTGTCGTGAACACCCCTAATTACATTACCAGATCATAATTGCAAATGGCTACTAGCTCTACTCATGAAATTAATCTTTTTCATTGGTATGAACCTATTAGAGTGAAAATTGTGCTCACTTTATTCAATCACATATCCATTTTTTCCATTAAATAATAGCGTATTATAAATTCACATGATAGTTTATATG
The DNA here is from genome assembly GCA_028565735.1 of Pinacopodium congolense. Lineage (NCBI taxonomy): Eukaryota > Viridiplantae > Streptophyta > Magnoliopsida > Malpighiales > Erythroxylaceae > Pinacopodium > Pinacopodium congolense. The sequence continues at coordinate 10,776 of JAOXYD010200271.1, read as the reverse complement.
CAACGTCATTATGATGTCATATATTAGGTTAACCTAAATAACATGAAATTTGTTCAAAACAAAAAGAATAAAAGGAAAAATTGTTTTGGTTAAAAATCATTCAAGAAGTGGTCAATGACCAACTAAATTAAAAAAAGGCCATAATTAACAAACAACTAGTGATCAAAATCATTCTAGGATATTCTATCTAAGTAATCACTATTATAATTACAATAAATCAAGTGTGTTAATAAATAATAGAGTATGCTCAACCCTCACCAATCCCTCGTACACACTTAAGCCAAATTGTCCTTAATTAGGAGGATGGAAGTTAATAAAGCATAAAAAAGTGTTAAAAGAGAAAAAGAACATGACTATTAAGACTATTGAAGTCTAATATGTAGGCATGAAGTTAGTGGCTTGTAGTCCATTCCATATGATTGGGAGCTCAGAGAAATCAATGATCAAAGCTTGATTTTTATACCTGAAGAAAAACACTAAAGCTTTCCCAAAGGATTAGATCAAGATAGAATAATAACAAAAACATAATATAACAAAATCATGAAGCAAATGATATAGAATATGAAAATATTAGGTTGCCTCCCAAAAAATACTTGTTTAACATAATTACCTCGATAACCTCATTGGATTACAAGTCTCATCTTGAATATGAAGAGTGTATTTTTCAATCACTCGGGTATTGAAATCGCAACCTAGGTATAGCTTAAGCCGATGTCCATTGGCCTTGAAGGTTCCTTTTTAAGTGTAAAATTTATATAACATTATAGGAAAAAACTTTGTTAACTATAAAAGGTCCAAACAATTGAGGTTTGAGCTTACTTGGAAATACCCAAAGTCTTAAATTGAATAAAAAAAACTTTGTCTCCTGGTTTAAACTCCGTTATATTTTTTATATTCCAATCATGCCATTTTTTTATTTTTTCTTTGTAGGTATTGAAATTTGCATAAGTTTCTTGGAATCTCTTATCAAGTCCATTTAATTGGAGAAGGCACTTGTGACTTGCATGTTCTAAATTATAGTTAATGAGTTTAATAGCCTAATATGCCATGTGTTCAAGCTCAACTGGTAAGTTACAGGATTTTCCATAAACTAATCTATATCATGTGGTGCCAATGGGTGTTTTATTTTTTTAATGCTTATAAATAATCATCTAATTTTATAAATCAGTCCTTCCTAGTGCTCTCAGTTATTTTCTCTAATATCCCTTTTAGTTCCTTATTAATGACTTCTACCTACCCATTGGTTTGGCGGTGATATAGGGTGACTACTTTATGTTTCCTAAATTGCTTAGGTGCATTCTTGCACTATTGGTTTCAAAAGTTGGTACAAGTATTGCTTATGATGGTCACTGGTGCTCCAAATTCTTTAAAAAACTTCCTAAAGAACTTAAAAACCACTCTAGCATCATTAGTAGGCAACATTTGGGCTTCCAACCATTTAGCTTCCACCAATTTAGATACATAATCTATAGCTACTATGATATGTCTATTACTAAAGGATACTAGAAACAAACTAATAAAATCAAAACCCCCTCACATTAAATATCTCACACACTTGAATACTAGTTTGGGGCATCTCATCCCTAGTCCTTATGAGAAATTTTACTTGATTTTTGGTAGCTATAATTTGTATCTACATACCTCTTAGTGTCTTTAAACAATGTAGGCTAATAAAAACTAGACTTTAGAACCTTGTTGGTTATGTTATTTGTATGATATTTCCCCCCTTCCAGCTGGTCCTTGATGATAGTGCCTTAGGATTTCCTCTGTTTTCAAGTAAATAACACATATCTGATTATATGGTCTACATTTACACAAACATTTACGGATCCTGCCAAAAGTAATGTTTTAAATTAGTGAAGAACTTCTTTTTCTGTTGATAAGTCATCCCCTATGGTAGGACCTGAATTGCTAGATGATTAGCATAATCGACAAACCAAGGTGTTAACTTACCTAGCAATCACTGTATAAAGGCGCTCATCGGGGTACGTGTCATTGATATCATCCTTTATCAACTTCTCCAAGTTATGGTTTTTAAGGTGAGAAAGATGGTCCGTAACTAAGTTCTTTGATCTTTTCTTGTCTTTAATCTATAAATGAAACTCTTGTAGTAACAACATCCATCTTATTAGTCTTGTCTTAACGTCACTTTTAGTTAGTAAGTACCTGGGTACTGAACGATCCGTATACACAATGACCTTAGACCTCATAAGATATGATATAAATTTCTCAAATGCAAAGATAATGGCAAACCACTCCTTTTTCAGTAGTGGTATAGTTCTCTTGTGTTCCCATCAGCATCTTACTTATATAATAAATAGGTTAAAAATGTTTGTCCTTATGTTGTCTATGTACTAACCCACTTCAATTCCCTTAATTTAATTCTTGTGACCTAGTACGATCCCCTCTCTTAGAATAAAATGATATTTCTCCAATTAAACACAAGATTTGTTTCCTCACATCTTTTAAAGTTTTTCTAAATTATTGAGGCATAAATAAAAATAATTACCAAAAACTGAAAAATCATCCGTAAATACCTCCATGATGTCCTCCACCAAGTCATCCAATATCGCCCACATGTAGTTATGAAAAGTAATAGGAGTGTTGCATAACCTAATTGGCATTCTCCTATATGGAAACATATTGTATGGACATGTGAAGGTTGTTTTCTCTTGATTCTCTAGGGCTATAGGGATGTGGAAGTATCCTAAAAGTCTATAGAAGAAGTAGTAGTACGCGTGACTAGAGAGCCTTTCTAACATCTGATCAATGAATAGTAGTGGGAAGTGGTCCTTGCATGTAGCTTCATTTAACTTATAGTAGTCTATGCAGTCTCTCCAAACAATGTCTATTCGTGGAGGGATAAGCTCATTCTTTTAATTTGGCACAACTATCATCCTACCTTTCTTTGGCACAACCTATATAGGACTTACCCATTAACTTTCAGGAATAAGATATATAATTCTTGTAGTTAGTAATTAAATTACCTCTCCTTTACCACATCCTTTATGTTTAGGTTAAGTTTCTATTTAGTTTGCACTATAATTTTATAATTGTCTTTTAATAAGATTTATGAGTGTAAAAAGAAGGGATAATCCCTTTTACATATGATATCTTCCATGTAATGGCTTTCTTATGCTCTTTCAAAACTTACAACAACTTCTCCTTTTGATCCTGTAACAAGTCAGCAGATATGATAATTAGTATTATAGAATTTTTAGTTAAGAAAGCATACTTTAAATGATCTGGTAATCTCTTCAATTCTAACTCTATGGGTTCTTCAATTGAAAATTTCCCTCTTTTAGTTTATCAAGAACTTGAAACATTAATTCTCATTTTCTCTTTGTTGGTTGGTTTGCCCCTAAATATTCTATTTGTTCCAAGACATCGGAAGTAGATATCTCCTCTTCTTCTCCCCTAATTATGCAAGTCTCCCGATGGATATCATGTGATTGTTAACGAAAAAAATTAGAATTTTTAGTATCAATCACATCTAAACAAAAACATGCATCACCTTTTCCTATAGAATGTTTCATGGCTTCAGAGATTTTAAAATCTTCTTTGACTTTAGTGTCATTTTCCACCATGAACATTTGTCAAAGCTTTAGCTTTAACTATGAGAAATCTCTAACTTATCATCTTTGACTTGAAGTATTAGCTTTTCTTCATGCATATCTATCAAAGCTTTGGTTGTATCTAAGAAAGATATACCTAAAATCAAAGGAATCTCTACCTTATCATCCACGTTAAAACCAAAAATTCAATTAGAAATATGAACTTATAAACCTTGAAAAAAAACATCCTTAATTATTCCCATAGGATAGTCTATCGATATATCAGCTAATTGGATGCTCATCTTAGTTGGTTTTGGTTCACCAAGTGCTAACTTACTAAACAAGCAATATGGCATCAAATTTATGCTAGCACCTAAGTCTGCTATTGCCTTATTAAAAGATAAGCTACTAATAATGGAATGGATAGTGGCTAAACACTCTTCATTTAATTTAACTATAGATAACTTCTTTAATTTCTTGATTGAAAGGAGATCCTTCAAGAACATGGCATACTTTGACATCTGTGACAAAGTTTTGAAAAAAGGTATATTAATATGAAATTATTTAAGAAGCTCTAAAAACTTACCAAATTACTCATATTTATGGTCCTTTTATAGTCGACTTAGATATGGGATTGGTGGCTTATCCACTTTTACTGTTTCTTTTTCGAACATTCAAATTTTCCTTCATCTTTTTCTCCCTTTCCTCTCCTTCTACTTCCTCATTGTTTTAGTATAAACTCCTCTTTTTTCTTTTTCCTTTTCGCTCCTTAGTAACTCCTTTCCACTATTTAATGTTATGGTTTCTAATTATCCTTTTATTTTAGGTTTATAGTTGATTAGGAGTGTACTTTATTTCTTTTTAAAAACATGCTTAACCAAATCCCCTATATGAAGCTCCAAGCCACGCATAGATGCTTCAACCTTCTAGAAACGTTCCTCTATTATAGTAATAAATTATGCTATTACTCGTCCATGCTAGGTACGCTCGAAGGATGTCTCCATCTTGAATTATATGGGACTTTGTATGGCTTATTATTGTATGACAAAGCATCACTTGGGCAGGTGTCAACTCCACAACCATTCTTTCAGTTCTTCTAGTTAAAACATTTAGTTTAGCTTGCAAAGAGGCAATGACATCCATATCTTGCATTCCTATATAATTAGATCTCTGACTTGCATTCCCCCATTGGTAAGTGTTCATTGAAATGTTTTCTAATAGCTCTTAGAGTTCCTCAAGGTCTTGAAGCCTATTGTGCCTCCAATTAATGCATCAATTAGTTTCTTTGTCATAAAATTTAGATCTCTATGAAAGGTCTGCATCAATACACCTAAATCAAAGCCATGATGTGGACACTTCCTCAACATGTTCTTCCATCTTAATTTTTAATAAAATATAAACCAAAGAATCTTAAACACTAAGTCTAAACACTCAATTAGGGAAGTGCAACTCTTACAATTTAGTAAAGCTATTGTGAGTCCATATTGTCAATCTAAGAGAACTGCAACTATTAGTAAATTCCAATCCCTATTATCTAGCCTATTCAAGAGGATGATTGATTGATTAATTGAGTAATAAAATTAAACAAAATAACTAAAGGAAAATTTCAAAGACAACTCATTAGAATTAGCAAACAATAATGAAGCTAAGATCAACAGTTAGTCCCTTTAGGGTGTATTCGTATTCATTGTTGAACATTGATTTAACATTCTTTCTAGATTTTCTTAGGCCATAGGTTCCCCGAGTCAAATTAAACTTTCTCTTGAGTTATGTAATTTCTATTCAATTGATAAATTAAGAGAAAGTTCTCTTTATCTTAAAATGTTAATTGAACATATTAATGTGCTCTATGAAACCTATTATTTCGAATAAATTTACACCTAACTTAGACATCTTATTTAAGCCTATCTCTAGGTTTCTATATAAGATGCCTTATTTATAGATTGATCAAACCATAAATTTGATTTCTTCATCTAAACATATGTAATCACACTATCGAAATTGAAATTCACCTTTCCATAATAATAAAAAAACCAATGTCATTAACTCTAGAAACAAATATAATATAAATATGGAAATATAATGCTAAAATAAGAAAACAATGAAATATTGCATCCTTAAGTTCATCAAATCCCAAATCCTATGATAAGAAGTTCTTAAACATCATAAAATCACAAGAAGGAAAGGGGGGGTATAAAGGCTCATGTTTGTATGTTTTGAATTCCATGATCCCTTAATGATCCTTATTGTGAAATCGAATATTAATATTAAATTTGATGTGTTTTGATCTAGCTTTCTCCTTCAATTTTGCTAAAAACATTTGTAAGGTGACTTAGACTTGTTCTTTTGTCTTTGGTGGCTGTTTTAAGGCTTCTAGAGGCATAAAATTATGAAAAATTAACCTAAATTAGGTTAAAATTGTGTGAAAGCCCTATGGAAACACGACCAAAGGTCATAGTCGTGACTCTGCTCATGGGATCTCTAGAGCCATAGCTGTGGCTCTCCCCATGAAATCCCCTGCATTGAAACATGAGTAAGGCCATGATTAGGACCACCCTACAATTTGGTTAAAATTGCATGAAGGCCCAATAGAGATGCCATCAAAGGTCATGGCCGTGACTTTACTCGTGGGATCTCCAAAACCACAGTTGTGGCTATTAGGTTTATATGGCACATAAAAGAGGGTTTAATAGGTTTTAAGATAATTTTTCTAAAACAAAATAATATATGCGAAAGAAAATTCACTAAGATAATCAAGCAAAATGAAATAATATAAGTATGTAAAAATAAAGAGTAGGGGAGAAGGAGGCGCATCATATTTATTCTAGTTCAAAGCTATCCATTTGTCCCTACATTTAGCCCTCAACACCACTGCTGAGATTTTGTTCTTATTGCAACTTAATAACAATAGAAAGTTTCATAATACAATCCTTTTTCACAGGTTAAAGGATAACGTTTTACGCAATTCTTTTTTCTAGGATCAAGAATAACCTTACCAACTCATAAGAATAATTCAAGAAAAATACTTCACTCAATTTTATTGGATGAATCAAAGAGGCTTTAAAGATTTATGTAAAAAAATAAAGCTTTGAAATGCCTCAACCAAACACACCAACTCACGGGAGAAAAACAACATTTTGGATCACTTAAAAACTTAATTACCACTTAATGTATGAACTATATGGAATTTCTTAAATTAATCACAAATAGAAATAACTTATTATACTTAATACGACTGAAAAGAGTCATTGTCCAACGGTAATATTAATGTTATACAAGTTAATGTAAAGGACTATTGAGTAATCTGTCAAATCATAATATTATCCTTCATACCTTTTAACCTTAGGTTGACCTAAGGAAAGGTTTAGTTGATCGAGTTTTTATAGTCTGATATTCAGTCAACTGATCTTTCCCATTCGGTTGATCGATCATCCTTATGCCTCAGTTATTTTGACCCTAACACAAAATTAAAAAACAAACCTAATTTAAACTAACCCAAACATATTTTAAGTATGTCATTGATGATATTGCCATGAACACATAGCATTATGGTAACACACCATAAAGGATAAGTTTAGCCTAGTGGACAAGTGCATAATATAGATGTAGTAGCATCTTTAGAAGCCAAGGTTAAAACCAACCTTTCGGACAACTTACAAACTTGATTACCACTTAATGCACCAACTATATGGAACTTCTTAAATTAATCACAAACATAAATAACTTATCTATACTTAATACATTTGAAAACAGTAATTTTCCAACGATAATATTAATGTTATAAGAATTAATGCAAAGGAATATTGTGTAATCTATCGAATCATAAAGTTATCCTTTATACCTTTTATCCCTTGGCTGACCAAAGGAAAGGTTAAGTCGATCGATTTTTCATAGTCTGATATTCAGTCAACTAATCTTTCCCATTCTGTCGATCGATCATCCTTATTTGGTCGACTGATCTAAGAAAAATAACAAACCTTAAGTATTTTAGCCCTAACACAAAAACTTAACAAAAAAACCCAATTTAAGCTAACCCAAAAATATTTTATATTCTAGATTATGGTTAAAATAGAAAATTTCTAACTTAGGTTACAAAAAATTTCATTTCATACTAACCCAAGCATTCTTAATTAATTAAATCACTCAACAGGAGGTTTAATCACATATAATCATATCAATACACACAAACCTCTTGATTATGCAACCATATGCATATTTTAAGATATGTATGCATGAACATGCAAAAGGCCTCTTAGAACACCAAAATAAAATAAAAGCCAATTTTACATATAAAAGTAAACTTATTCTAAACTAAATTTTTTCTTTAAACTTTAAATCTCCATAAACATTGATTTTCATTTTAAGGAAGTTTTATACCTATGCGGATTAATCAAAAGAAGTCATTATAGGACTTAATTGGGAAAATTATGAAAGGTTTAGGATTTAATTGGAAAAATTATAAAATGTTTAGGACTACAAATAGGGTTATTCTGAATATTTGTAGTCCTAAACCTTTTTTAATTTTTCCAGTTAAATCCTAAATCTTTCACAATTTTTCCAATTAAGTCCTATAAGGACTACCTTTGATTAATCCGCATAGGTATAGAACTTCAATAGAAAGTTTCATAGGTATAATATTCAATTAAGAAAATGATAAAAGATTTAGGAATATAAATATGGTTAACCTAATTATAAAAAGATTTCTAAATTACTGAAAATTATCAAATTGTGGAAATCAACTAAGGACTAGGTGATTAATGAATTAATAGAGCTTTTAACAATTTTAAAGGTTGAATTATAGTTCCTTTATGAATTCAAGACAAAGCTATGGTTAAGAATGATGCCTTTTCTTTATTAATTTTAATTTAAAGTTTGGTCATTCATTAAATTAAGATAATAGGTTTTAAATTCAAAAAGTTGATTTTTGAATTTGCTGTCTTAGATCTCTAACTCTGACAAATAATCAAAGTTTGGTTATTCATTGATAGATTTATGTTATTTATTGATTTTTCCAAGAGCCTAAGTTGATTTCTTATGTCTTATATTATCTTTCACTATAATTTTAAGTAGCCAACCCAAAATTAGAAAATTTAGACCTTTAATAAACAAAATCAGACTTTTACACATGCATTAAAGCTCTCTTAAAACATAAATACACCAATCCTTAGCTGGAAAATGGATTTAGCCGTACATAACCATCAAAGCATACAAAAACATGCATCTTAAGACACATATTTTGATAGATCCTAAATTATAAGTTGAAATAATAAGTTTAGAAGTTACAAAATAGGTTTAGACAGCTTCTGGACTTGTCTTTAACTCGTCAACATGATCTAGATAGTAACATAACTTCAAAATCCATAATATGTTGCAGAAATATCAAAGAGCATTCAAGAATGTAAGCATAAGAACATAAAATTTGGTTAAGCTAAAAAATAGAGAAAATACAACAATAATCTGAGTTTAGAAATCCCCAATGATGGTTTTAAAAACATAGATATATATCTTAGCAACGTTATTCAATAAGTAACAACTTAGAAAACAAAATATAACTCGAATTACAAGTGTTTAAAGCTAAGAAACTCTAAGAAAAACTAAGAGAGAAGCAAGAGAAACTCTCTTTACTTTTCAGATATGAAAATCTTGTTATTCCTTTTGTGTTTTTGTGCTATTTGTTTGTTGTACAAATCCATTAGCCTCCAACTTGCACTTGCAGACAAGGAAAATTAATGAAGAACATGCCACATCCGCAATATTTGAGATTTGGAGAGGATATCCTGTTTAACTATGAATACTAGGGTTGACTCGAGGCAATACGATGCCTTAAGATTGCCGTATTGATCTTGTGCAGCTGCATGAATACGAGAGCCTTGGAGACTAATATGGGAGTCTCTCCGTACCCATGTATTGGTCTTGGAAAACCTCAACTCTCTTTCTTTTTGCTTCTTTTTTTTTCCAATCTTCATCATTCATCAAATAAGATCCAATTCCTGCAAAATAAATATTTTAAATAAAAAATTAAACATATATTGATGAATTTAAGGGTTAAAACATCACAATTATCCATGAAAAACACATGTAAATTGACCCCTAACAATTCCCCCACACTTAAGTATTTGCATGTTCTTAAACAAATTAATTCATCATCAATTTCATAATAGGATATAAAAATAGGAAAATTAATTCAAAATTTATAACATAATGATTGAAAATTTTTTCTTCATCCATAAAAAATAATGACTCATGGAAATGTTATAAAATTAATTAATCACATTGAATACTAATTATGTTTAAATTATTTCATACCTCTTCAATCTTTAACCTAAGTCACAAAAATTAATTCCACATATAAAAGGCAAATAAATCGAGTTAACGCATAAATTTTTAAACACTTTCACATCCTTTGGTTAATTTAAATACATAATTTAACTTAATATGTGAGCACTTAAGCTTGGTTGAAAAGTCACTCAATCTTATAACACAAAGGAGAACATTTTATTGTGAACAACCCCTGGTTCATCAATAGAGTCACCTATCATCAATAAATTCAACTAGCACCACTCAATAAATTCAACCTTATGATTTTATATATGGTTAGAAGTCATGTCGCTGGTCTAACTAAGCATTATAAATGAATGAAAAATCTCTCCTAGACCAAATAGAGGAGGCAAGCGTACATCATCGACAAGTAATATAAAACGATGAATACCGAGTATCGTACTGAAAGGATATTCAATATGCATGCAAATTAACTCAAACAATGCAAAATTGACTCAGAAACTCAAGGTTTGATAAATTGGTAATTAAAGTAAGGCAAACAAAATAAGTAAATACGCGGGATTCAAAATGAACTAAATGCAACTAAACTTGACTCAAGAGATTAAAAATAGTTAAGGCTTTTGTTTGCTAGTTTTAACTACACTGCAAGTATACAGATCGCAACTTATAGTATAATTGATATCGATCACACGAGGATTCAATCTAGACACCTAACAACTCAAATTCACTTAGTTTAAGGCAGATAAGATGGTAGGAACTTGAAATTAAATATAAACTAATGAAACTTAAATGTAAATAATCGTAGAAGAAATTAAAACAAAGGAGATACTCAATAATGGAGACTTAGGGGTTGTTCTATCCTTATATACCCTCCTTTACCTTATCGATTTAATTGTGTTTGACCCAAGATATCCTAAAGTTTCATTACCCTCTCTCAAGGTGT
>JAOXYD010200263.1:0-22234 GCA_028565735.1 Pinacopodium congolense | reverse complement strand
TTGTCTTAAATTTGTGAAGGAACTCTAATCTACCTTTGAATTTGTTTTTAAGCTCATTTAATTCATTAATCACTTATCTAGAGCTAGATTCCACAAGTTTACCATTCTCAGTAATTTTATAAATCATTTTATAATTCAAAATTGCAAAGGTTTTAAAGGATAATTAGGATAGTTTATTGATTTTATCTTTTCGTCTTTTAATCAATTAATTTAGAATTTCCTAGATAATTTTAGTCTAGTTAATCTAGTATTTAATGTTCACAATACCATATATTTTTTCCTCGTAGGTTCGAAACTCAGAGTCTAAAAATTACTCCACTTTATTACTTGTTCAATAGGTACATTTGCCTTTCGTCATGTTGGTTTTTGCTTAATTTCATTTTGGTTTTCAAAGTAAAATCGGTTTAAAGAACACCCTTTTTTATTATTTAAACAACGAACAACAAGTTTTTGACGCCGTTACCGGGGATTAATCGGTGTTTTGAAGTTAATATTAGAGAAATTGGTGTCAATTACTCTAGGATGTACGATCTGTATATGGTCTTTTAAGCTTATTAGTTTGTTTTTATTTTCTTTTAATCTTTTATTGTTTTTTATTTCTTTGAATTTGATTCTTAGCCTGTGTTGATCTCGATTGCATGTTTATTGTTAAGAATCAATTTACTTGAAACATCATGAGAACTTGGTATTTCATCCTAACAAAGAACCAACCATGTTGGAATTAGTTATGCAAACTAGGAGCGGTCCTAATTCTAGCATTTTTAGACCTAGGATAGACTTAGATGACTTCGAAATTCCACATATTCTCATTTCCATGATTAAGTCTTCTCAATTTAGTGGTTCATCTTCAGAAAATCCAAATGATCATTTAAGAAAATTTTTGGACATCTGTAATCTCCATCAAAATTATGAAATTTCAAATGATGCGCTTAAACTCAAGCTATTTCCTTTTTCTTTGAAAGATAGAGCTCACACATAGTTGAACACTTTTCCACCTAATTCTATCCAAACTTGGGATAATCTTGCTAATCGCTTTTTAGTTAAATTTTTTACCCAGTCAAGATTGCTAAATTAAAAATTTTGATTTCGTATTTTGAACAATATGAGGGAGAGATTTTTCATGAGTCTTGGGAACGATTTCGAGAGCTATTTACTGAATGTCCGATATATAACTTCAGTATTTGTGAGCTAGTTCATACCTTCTACTTAGGACTCATACCATCCACTCGTAATCTCGTCGATGCTGCTTTTGAAGGAACTTTAATGAGAAAAACTCCAAGTGAAGCATATGAATTGATTGAGGACATGAAATCCAATAGCTTCTAATTTAATTTTGAACCTTCTTGTAGGAAACCATTTAGAGCTCATGCTATTAAGGAAACCCCAGTTTTTCAAGCTCAATTAGTAGACCATAACAAGCAATTGGAAAGTTTACAAGCTCAATTTGGTAGTGATATATCTTAATGTCCTATAGCTTGTGATTATTGTGGTGGTTCCTTTCATGCTTCTATAAATTGTCAAATAAGACCCTCTTTTGCCTTTAATCCTAGCCAAGACCATTTTTCTTATATTAGGCAAGGAGTGGATTATTATCAATTTTCTAAGGAAAGCTACCCTATTTTTGACTACCAAAAGTCCCATGTCAACCCTGAAATTGAACTTCCCTCTACTTCAATTGATTAAGACCAGTTTAATTTTGAAGATATAGTGATGAAGTATATCCAAAGCAATGAGTCTAGTATGCAATCCCATGAAGATTCAATTAAGACTTTAGAGACTCAAGTAGGTCAAATTGTTCAATTATTAGATGAGCAGTTACCTCAACCCTCACCTTCTATATATGAACCTACCTCTAAAGAGCATATTATAGCCATCACTGTACCAATTGATCATAAAAAGAAGGAAATAAATGAAAGAGAAGTGATGGAAGGAAGTAAAGGAGTGGAAGAAGATGGAAATGGAAATTGTTAATCTAGGTTATTTGTTGATTCGAATGTCCAATCTTACCAACCTAGGATTCCATATCCACAAGGATTAGATGCTTCATCTAGATGATCTTTTCAATTATTTCAAAAATTGTGAGTACCCTTGTTCATTGTATCTCAATTAGATAAGCATCTAGCCAAAAATCAATCCATAGTTCAAGAGTTGGAAAGTTCGTATCCAAATTTGAGAGAACTATTGATTAAAGCGATCAAACATATTCATCCAACTCCATCTTTTGAATGTGAGCAATCTGAGTTAGAAGTTTATGCTATGGATGATAATGATGATTTTCCAATTCATTTTAGAGATTATAAGTAGAAGTTGAGTGATTGTAAGGAAAGTGTTGAAATTGCAGTTGCTAAAGCTGAAGAACGTGTTTATGCCTTACCATTAGATGATCAAATGGATGATATTTATGTTGATTTCATTGGTGTTGGGGATGAATTTCAAATTGAAGACAATGTTTTAAAGGTTCTAACTTGTCTTAAGCATGATGAATTTGTCAACAAAATAGAGGTTAAAGGTGAGAAAGCATTGAAGGATATTGATTTCATTGGTGTTCATGCTTTCGATTCAGGCTAACTATGGTAATTCAAGATTTTTTGCCGTGGTATTTTCAAAGTCATGATTGGTGTTTCATTAAGGATCAATGGTTAAATGAAGCAATTCTTTCAAATCTTTCAAGAACCATTTTGAATCTGGCCCATTTGTTTCACAAGAATATTGAGTTGAAGTTGATGGATTCTAGACCAATGGAGAGAAGTAAAATTCTCTAACCTTAAGGTCTAGCTAAAAGACCTTAAAGAAGCACTTGTTGGGAGGCAATCTAACCCTAATTTCAGTTATTTTGATTTGAATGTGGTGTGTTTTAATTCAAATAAATGTGTTGAAACCTTTTAAGTGTGTTTGAATTTAGTTTGGTGTGTTTTCTTTAAATTTGGTAAGTTTGATTTGGTTTTAAGAGTGTTTTTAGGTTGCAATATGAAGAAATTTGATGAATAATTCAATCCATGTTGTTAGGACTTGAGTTTAGAAGGATTTTGAAGTGGAATTGGATTGAAATTGAGCTTAGAAAGGATTAAACAGACCTATAACGGTGGTCTGTAGCCCACCGTTATAAGATGATCAACCCACCGTTGATACAGTCTATTCTGGACCTACAACGACGGACTATTAATTCTATGAACATGGTGCCATTTTAGGATGAATCAGGTGATCAAAAACTTGTTGTTCGTTGGTTGAATTGATTAAAAATACGAGTTCTTTAAACCAATTTTACTTTGAAAACAATACACTCATTAAAACTGTTCTAGGATTCTTCAGAAATTTTGCATGTGCATATGGGCGTATAAGATTGGTAAACGAAAAGAGTGATGTTTATAGTTTAGGCACCCATATCATGGAGATAATAACTAAAAGAAGCCCTATTAATTGTTGTCCACATAAAGGAGATGTTGATTTTATCTGCATAATCTGTCTTGCAGTCCACTTTGTTGCCAACTTCAACACCTAGAGTATGGAATAATAATTGTAGGTTAATGTGGTGCATTAGCTTAAAATCATTGTTGGTAATAGAAGAAGTGGTTGATCCTAAGTTGCCAGAAAGGTAAGCCTCAAAAGCTCTAAAACATATGCTGTTGATTGCTCTTCATTATGTTGATCCTAATGCAAGAAAGAGGCCTAATGTAGGCCATTAATTCACATGCTTGAGGCAAATAAATATTTATTTCAAGATGTATGTACCATTTCTTTTAAACAGACCAATAGTGTCGTCTAAAGTATTTTTAAAATTTGTGAAGAACTTATTTTTGCAACTAATTTATTGAGGAACGTAGAGTAATGGCCAAAGCTGCTCCAAAATGAACTGGGGGACATGAGCATTAGGATCATGTTACAAAAAAATTAGGTGAAAGTAGTACGACTGCTCATGAGCAAACAAGGTGGAGATAGCAGAGCAAAAGCTTAGGTGACTAAAAAGTTCAACTCTCCTTTACTGTACCGCCATATGTCTTCACCCGTTTTTCCTAGGTGTTAAAGGATGTTGTACATCAGTTATAGGAAAAGAATAGTCTGCATTTGTTCATCTTGGAGCCTGATTATTCCTTGTCATCATGCATGAGCTATTGCATATTTTGTTGTCCACTTGGTTTCTCAGATTTTGACTTGTGACCATGAAAGCCAGCCTTGAATCCATATGATACTAAGCAAATAGTACACAGTGTGAGTAGTTGTTTGAAAGGAAAGACACCCAGAATCATTGCTAATCTTGAAGAATTGCGTGGAGTTGTGGGGCTTACCTAGCCAACATTTAGATCTGGCTCTACCCAAACTTTTCTGGTTCACCCCAGCATTCCCTACTTGTCCGACTATTACTGGGTAGTTTTTGGATATCAAACGAACCTCTCCAAAAGGTAATTTTAATGTGGTTGATTTCCCCTCTTTTGCAATCAGTTTTGCTACAGCAGCTACTGCTCTAGCTAATTGTCCACCCTTTATTATCGCTCTAAAATTGTGTACTATTAACTAGATAAAATGTAAATTCAACAGGTTGTTGCCTAGTCTAATATAATAATTTATGAAAAAAGGATTATCATATTCCCGTAATTGAATTCGATACAAAATTGAAAAATATTCCTTTTGTGGTTTTAGAAGAAGAATTTTTTTAATCCCATTTTTTTTATTTTAAAGACCTATGTAGAAGAATTTTTTTTAATCTCATTTGTTTTCATTTTAAAGACCTGTGTAGTTGTACAGTAACAAGTACCGATAGTAGAGGGTATTCGATGAAAAAGGGAGGACAACAAAAACAAGAATTGCAATAATTAATCTTTATCATGTACGCATTTTTGTTTTAGATCCAAAGGTCTTTCTTGACACGTTCACTAAAAAAAATCCTTTTGTAGCAAATCATTTATTAAGAAAAATAAATAAGCTTAACACAAAGGCGGAAAAAGACATCATAGTAACGTAGTGCCAAACATCTACCATTATACCCATAATGATCAACCATACTATTGCTATCTATAATGGAAAGAAATATTTACCTATTTATATAACAGATCATATGGTCAGCTTTTAGTTTGTTTTCTTATGGTTATGGGTGAACGACGGGAATTAATCACATAAATATTTAATGTAGTGCAAATTCAATATTTTTTATTTAATATAAATGTGAGAGTAACAAACATATTTATCGTGCAAATAATGAAGTACTATATAATTTTAGGGTAAATACCTAAAAAATCGTAAACTTTTGACAAAAATGGAAATAGTAAATAGAAGTTCCAAAATTGGAAATTAAATGTAATAACTATTAATTATTTGGCAAAACCATATAATCTTTCATTAATCTTTTTTTTTTTTCAAAAAGTCCTATAACATTAAAATATTCTAATTTCATCCTCAACGTTTGGGTTGGATACCAATCTAGTCCTTTCATCGGTTTTTATTAACAGAAGTTCGACGTGAAAGACACGTATCAACCACCTTGAAAACTCAAGAAATCAGAAGGTATGAGATTGTATTAAAGGCAAAAGTATTGGACTTGGATAGAAAATTTGAATGATATAGGAAAAAACAGGTTAAAGATTAAAGACTAAGATGTAGGGTGGGAAGGGACAAATTTTGGCTTCAATCATTATAAAAAAAAATAATATCTTATCGAATCAAAATTAAGAATATTAATGAGAATATTCTAAAGAGTATTTGAGAGAAATACTAATAGTAAATCAGTAATAGAAGAAAGATCGAAGTCAACACAAACGTTTAAAATTTTGTAAAAAGTTTGTTGAATTTACAAACGCCATAACATAGAATCATATTCATAAAAATGATAATTGTTAATTTATTTTGTTAATTTAGAGGAATAAAACTTATAAACATATTACAATTAAGGATTATAAGATTAGGAAATTATCTTATAAACTTAAACATAAAAGTTGAGATATTTATTCCTAACTAACCTAAATATTTAAAACGATTTTGAGAGAACATAGAGGAATAGGGGGTTTTTTGTTAAGAAGTAAGAAATTAGGTTTATGGTTAATATAAAAAGAAAAAAAATGAAGATTAAAATTGAACTTTTAGTATGATTGTAATTAAAGTTTAAGAAAATAAAATATCATAAATTTGATTCGTGAAGTTTCTCAAATATCTTAATTTAATGTACCTCACCTTCAATACACCTTTATGTATGACTATCTTGGTTTATAATATGGTTATGATGATTAGAATTTACAATTTTAATATATAATTATTATTACATTATATATAAAACCTTTTAGTTTTTATTGATTTATTTAATTAATTAATTTGTCATGGTACATTGAGATTGATACAGAATAATGTGTTTTGATGATCTAAATGCCACAACTGTTGAGGTTATTTGATATAGTCTATTCTTACATTACTAAAATGCATAATTTAATCCAATAAAAAATTCAATGTTTCAACAATAAAATAAAATACAAATTTAGTGTTTATTCTGAATCAAGTTGTTCTTACGTATCTTCTTATTTCTATCTTATTAGATTTTCATTAAAAGAACCACACAGAATGATTGAATTAGTATGGAACGCAAAGGTATTGGACTTGAATAGAAATTGGAATGTTATAGGAATTATTTGAAAAAACAGGTTAAAGATTAAGGAATGAGAAAAAGATTGCCCAATTATGTTATTTAATTGCTTCACTACAACATGTCTTCTAGGTCATACTTCCGTTAACAGAAACTGACAAACTGACTTGCATGGTACCAAACGCAAATGTATAGGACTTACATAGACATTTTTAAAGTTGTTAGACTAAATTAAAAATTAGGTTAAAGATAAAGGACTGAGAGTATGGTTATCCCTTAGTTTGTTTCAAATTTGTCCTGTTATTATGTTAACTGTTAGTATTGACGACATGGCATTCTAATTAGCACAATGGTATAACAGGTTTACGCCAATCATGCACGAGGCATGGTTGGGCATATTATATTTAGAAAAATTTTATAAATTATGTAATATTAATAGGTATAGTGATATAATTATAATTAATAATGAAAGACAATCAATAGAATTAATTTAAGAAACCCCTATCATCCTTTAGGTCGTCTTCCAATTGTCTTTTCCCCACCTCTTTCCATACCACCTTCTTCGTCTTCTCCTTCATCAAGTTAGGAAAACTGTTTATATATTGTGAAAGTTTATTAAAAAATTTTAAGGTGTAGATACTACTACACTATACGTGAAAGGCTAGGAATTTGTTAGCAGTTTGCCCTTATTTTATGATAAATTATTTAGTGTGATAACAGTTTTTGTTAAGCATTAATTAATATGCCCAACTTAGAGAATTGGAATCCTAGATTAACTTACTAAGTTTACCTATAAACCTAATTAACCTATTGCTACTAATAGTATTAGCTACAATCAAATGCGTATCATAAGCCTTTAACTAGCAATTGAACTACAAATCATACCTAAGATGGCTAATCATAAGAATTAATCCTAAATTCATGATGTTGTATCATAATTCCAATTCAATCCTAAACTAGATCATAAATCATGTTCAATTTCTAGTCAATTCTCATAATTATTAAGCTAAAAAAATTTATTTATATCTTCCAATTCACAAGGAAATTAAGCTAAGATTACAAAATTAACTAAAGCACATAATAAAATAATAATAAATATAATTATAAAATCAAACAAAAGGCTAAAAATAAATAAATCACAAGAAATTGGCAACCAAAAGCTGGGAAGTAATAAAAATGTCATCTATTATCTAAATATCAAAGGGTCACATAATATTTAAACAAAACTCAAATTAAATATAAACTAAAAAATAAAAAAAACATAAAAACAGTAAATAATCACTACAAATAACAAATATTTAACGTAACACAAGAAATAAGGAATGCAATAAAAAAACAACAGGAAAATATCCTAAAACTAAATAGAAAAAAATGAAGAAAAGCTAAAGAAAAAAAGGTACAACTAAGTTAAACAAAGAAAAAATAAGAAGCTGCCTCCTAAAATGAAGCTTGTCTTATTCACTTCTCTGGGGCTACGTGCCCTTTCTTTTAAAGAAAGTCTCTCCACTAACGTGTCGAAGGAAGAGCTCCAACTCCAAGCCTTACAAAGCTGAAGCTCCTGCCGAAATGAGCTTTGCTCTTTTCTTGAAAAATACATTGTCGTTTTTCTCTCCTAGATAGTTGTTTGCTTGAATAATAGGGCTACGTGCCCTCACTTCATAGAAAGAAAACT
Organism: Pinacopodium congolense; assembly: GCA_028565735.1. NCBI lineage: Eukaryota > Viridiplantae > Streptophyta > Magnoliopsida > Malpighiales > Erythroxylaceae > Pinacopodium > Pinacopodium congolense. The sequence goes on along the minus strand of JAOXYD010200263.1, from coordinate 14,000 downwards.
GTCCAACATGTTGGTGATCTGCACATATCCAAGGTCTTGCTTTTCGTCCTTTAGTGTCTTTGTCTTATTCTCCATTAATACCTCGTTCGGTCAGAATACCTTTCTTCTTTAATTATGGTTTTTTACTCCTTTATTACAAGCCTCATCTTCTTAAGCCGTCACTTGGCAAAGATTTGTTAAGCATTGATTTTTTTTTCTTCAATTACTGGGACACTTGTCCCTTTCTCACCAAAGAAGAGCTACGCCTTTGCTTTGGTCTCTCCTGAAAGCTTGTTTAAGCTTTAAAATTTTGTCTGAAGCCATCCTCTCCTTTTACCTTTTCATGTCCCACCCTTTTAAAGGCTCCTCTCCAAAACAGTTGGTGTCATGTGATGTCATTTCATTTCAAGCTTAAAGAGCCTCTTGCCTTTGGTTCTCTTAATGTCATTTTTGGCTAGCAATCTTTTGCGAATTTGCTTTCTTCTTTACCAATCTACAAGTGTGATACTCCTTCTCTTCAGCGGTTTCGTTCTCCAAGCATCTTGCTTTTAAAGCCTTAAAGCTTCATATGCTTTAAGTTTTTTACTCTAAGCTTCAATGTATTCCTTTCTAAACATTTGTGCTTTAAATTTGTAAAATTGTCTTTTTTATCTTAAATATAGATCAACACATTTAAGCTAATATTCAACACAAAATAAACACAATGTGAGTATTTTATCTATTAAAACTAAGAGTAAAATGTGGAAAAAAAATACATAAAAAATAAGATAATTTAATCGTTTCAGATAATGGGTACACTGTCATTTGCATGTAAAGTTTTAACTAACTTTCGTCCTTCACTTTCACATCCTTTGAACTTGTAATTTGTTGTTATATTAATTCATATTGACTAAAAAGGAATAACAAATCAACACCTAAAATATCGAACACTGGTGCTTGGGATGTTACATTATAGGACTGTAAATAGACGTTACATTGTTGTCTACAGTACATCTCATGTGGCATAAATCTATACCCTTCACTGCGATTTTCTACTTAAGTACTCAAAACATAACATCTGGATGAACACTTGGACTTGCTTTAATTAAAACCGTGAGTTTAATAAATGGTTATGAAAGATAGTCATTTCTTATTTTATGTCTAGAAACATTATTTATAAGTGGCCTGTATGCTATACTTGATGTCACTGCGGATATGGGTTTTTCATCTGACACTTTTCCTTTGAGCCTTGGTAGTCGGGTGGGTCATAAGAAGAGACCATAACCCCATCGAAGTTTAGTCGGCTCGGTTTCTTCTCTCCTTCTCCCTTTGCAACTTGCTTTTTTCTAACCCAACTGCATTATCTCTCGTCATCGACCAGTGTCACTCCCAACCAGTGTTGACTGGTGTTACATACAAAAATAAGCCCTTCATCGAATCCTCTCTTTTTGCTATGGTCCTGCCACCCTTACTTACTATTATTCAGTGGTATCCCTTACTATCGAGATTTAGTAAAATCTACTCGTCTCCAACCTACATTTATGGGCTTCTACTCTGTCTTCTAAAACTAGGCTGTGATGCCTTATGCAAAGCTTTGTTTCTTTTTCTGTCTTTTATAGTGTGGATTTACTCTTTCTCTAGTCATCCATGGCCACACGGTTTCAATGTTGTTGATTATTTTTGTATTCTTGTCGATGGGTTTGATTAATGATTTGAGGCCAACAAACTGAATGCCACTCACGTTAAAATATCTCTTGATATTGAATTTATTATTTAAGAAAATTTTGGCAATCTAACCAACATATAGCTTCCTTTAAAAGCCTTTTATTCAAACTTAAGTTTCCCAATTACAGATTAAGCTAAATTTGGTATACTTGAATCTTAATTTTTTATGATAGAACAGTTGACATTTCATCATTGTGCACTTGCATATGGTGGGATTTCACATACACTGTAATTGAAGTAGCATTTGATTAAAATTCATTAACGAGAATAATTTCTGTATGGAGTCATCAGCATAAAGTTATAGTAGAGCTTAAGATTTAAAAGCTCGTAAATTATGTTGCTTTGTGGTTTAAAGGCTCCATTGAAAACATCATTAACCCAACATAATCCGGGTAGGAGGTTTATGGGTGCACAAATTATCCAGTAAGTTGGATGACCTTTAATTTTAAAGTTTTACATGTTGTTTGACATGGTTCAATTCTTAACTTGATGATTGGTGCATATTAACAACTGTGGTTTTTTCATGTGGCACGATGACGATTTCAACAAGAGTGTTGTTGATGTGATTAACAAGCTCACATCATAAATAGCTATATTGAAGAGAGAACTCAAACTTGCAGAAATGTTCACATGGAGAAAACCCAAAAAATTGAAGAAGAAATGAAGTTGATGAAGGGTAAAAATATTATGCTGGAGAAAGAGAACAATGACCCCAATATCTCGTTAGCATCTATTACAATTGCAGTTATTATGTGTTGTCCTCTATAGCTTTTGAATGCATAATAATGAAATCAGTAGCGCCTATTTTAGATTGTACTATATGGATATTATTTATTGGACATATGCACATTGTTCACATTTGAATAATGTTAGATTTGGCAAAGGTGATTTCTTAAAGGATTGATAATAATAGTTGGTCATTATTATTGTAATTAACCAGTGATATTTATTATTCCTAATCAATAAAAAGTCCTCATAAACAAAACAGATATCACATGCAAACTCAAGATTAGAATGACCGCCCACTTAAAAATTATGATATATTAAATAGTATATCAGCTCGAAAACCACGTAAAATTTTTTATATCTTTGAATCTTTATGTTGACATATTAAACAAAATTGCAAGAGTAATTACATTATTACTTTTATATCTTAATATACTGTGCATGGAGTGTGAGCAACCCAACTAAACAACTGTTTATTCCAGTTCATGTTATGGTAGTTAAATTAAGCTCATAAAAATAGACATGATCATAAAGATTAAGATTAAGTATGGGTGGCAAAGTTCTTGTATGTAACCTCCACAACCATGCATACAAAAGGTTACATGTTCATATATCCTAGCTTTTACTCCTGTAAGTAGTAGGTAACATCAATTACAACTACCACTAAGTCACTCCATTTCAGAACCATACTTCTGGAATCGACTAAACCTACATCTACACCTATATTTAGGACCTGACATCAATTATAATGACCCCCAAAAATCACGTCGAATGAGAAAATGCTAGTACAAAATGTGATTAAAACACAATTATTGATAAAGGTCCATCTATACGGTCGACATTGTTTAGTGAAAACCTTTACATAAAGTGCACAAGATCCATTTTTTAAGTTTACTAGGATTTTTTCACTCTTAAAAAAGTGTAAGATCATTTATGATGAACATACAGACCTAAGAGATTAAGCGGTTGAAAAGGCATATCACTTCATTTTTAGAGCATCACACAGTTCGTAATCAAATTTTACAGATGGTCCAACACAAAGGGTGTTAAGAGTCATTAATACTTAAAGCAGCAACATTGGAGTTGATCTTCCATCACAGTAACTTCATTACAAATGATCCTTAGCAACCGATTTGCAGAACATAAGACCTCACATAGTAGTAGGAGAGGATGTCTCAAACCATGCTTCTTATGAACAAAAGGTAACAACCTAATACCCATATCCCCAAAAGTAAAAACACTAACCCAGAAACTACAGCATCAAGGTAGAGCAAAAAAAGCCAAAATACATGATGTGATGAAGTTACAACAAATGAAATATATTGTCATCATTCATCAAATCATTAGCTTCGGGGCTTGTAAGTTCAGCCTCTGTCCTCTAGATCCTCAAAGGAGTGCAGTAGTATTCAGCACCGGACTTCACCCTCTTTTCAATTTCAGCATTGGACTTCACCCTCTTTTCAGTCTTGAATATCAGCTTGTCTTTATCATTGTCACTGATAAGGATGATGTTTTTAGCTTGCCTACGGTGGGTTGGCAAAGCATTTGCTATTGCTACTAAAATTCTTTTATTGGAAGAGGGGCTTGTAACTATATGAATGTCAATGGTGTCCCTGTTCCCAGCCCTCTGTTAAAATGTTTGAGGTTGTAAACCATTGACAGAATAATTTTCCATATACCAAATCTTTGTATATATGATAACAGGGTAATATCATGTAAACTTCAGTTCAATATCCTACACACCTTACTCTTCATCACCATGTTCTCTGTTCATAGGCTTAAGATCATTTACTTTTGCATCTCAATCTCAAATTTCAAGGTATGAATTAACTGTTTCGTGCTATTATCTTTCACATCTGCAAATGAAATATATGATAGATTATGGACAGAGTTATAAGAATCAAATTCCATTAACTTCAAATTGAGAACCCCATTTTCCATCTGATTACTATAGTTATGCAATATACCACCAACTCCTTTGAATATATAACCCAAGATATAACGCTACATTCTTAAAAGGCAATTTTTTCTTCGACATTTCTATACTACAATAAAGAAGGTTGTGCTCTTGACTATCTTCAGAGTGCGTTTTGGTGCCTAAACTTTCCATGCAGTATGGTATTTATAGGAAACTTTTATGAACCAGAAGGAGAAGATTTTGATTTCTATGCTACTGTCTCCATCACATATGACGGTGGACGTCTTATAATTTCATATTGATGATATAGCCATCTAGACAAAGATTATAGCCTCACAGAGACTAAATTCTAGTGACAGCTGTCAAGCTTCATCTAGATTTCAGATTGCAAAGTCCGTCCCATTGTGTAGGAGTTCGTCACCAATATTCAAATAACCTTGTGCATATAGTAGCTCCATTGTCTTTCACCAAAAGACATCAATTGAAACGTAGGGCTCTAGGTTTCAACTAACCATGACTAACAATCCTCTTTTTTAAAAAAAACCATGACTAACAATCGCCGAACCCTATATTATCAAATCAAACTTTTGTAGCCAAATTATTTGCTCAGTAGCCACTATTTAGGGGTGAATCTCCAAATTCCCAAAATGGCCTTCGTGTATCTCCATATTTTCATTATGGCACAAAAACAACTCAATACTTAAATAATTTATAAAAGAGAGGCACAAACGTCGCATTCAATATGGGAAATTAGACTTGAGGGAATGTGTGGGTATCTTCTTTTAAGATTTTGGGACTCATTTCTTCCCCGATATCCATATTACAATGACAAACAAATCCACTGCTATGAAGGAACCCCCATTTATTCTCTGCTCTACTATTACTGGTCACGAAATAAGGAAGGTTTTAGGTGCCTAATTGATGTGTAGGGCATATACATCATGAAGACAAGTCAGGTGCATTTGTAGTAACCTTGGGGCACAGTGGATCATGGTTTGTTGATTGATTCTTTTCAATATCCATTCCTAATATGGAAAACAATGATTATTACATTTCTCTATTTTACAATTTGCTTTTGTTTACATTTTATGCCAAGTTATGCTTACGGGATGTTTTTCAGACACAAAGTGAACTTAACTGTGTTTCACATGGATTTATAGAATAGGTGATGACTTTGACAACGATAATTTTCCCCAGCTCGACAGCTTTTGCCAACAAAACTGTTATATTGAATCAACAACCAAGCTCATTTGGATGTTTTTTTGTGTTAGCTTAATTCAATCACTCTGTTCATATGGAGAATGAATTGGTCAGCTTCATTCATGGTAAACTATATATGAAAGCAAGTTGTCTCTCTATGTTGGTTCAGTCCTGAATAGTTGTATTAACATACAATTTCGATGAAATTTATAAGGTGAGCTCATTTCCTTTACTATAGCTATTACCTATACATGTAATTATCTGTATTGTCAATACTAAGCCATGCACATCTAACATAACATTTCATCATCTTAATAGATAACCATGTGCCGTGACTGCAACTCTTCCATCAATATCACCACTGCACATGGAAGAAATTCATAAGATTGAAAGCCATTTTAACCCACCAACGACATGAAGATCAAATGGCAGAGCCATAAAGAAGAAGCTAAAGCCATATTTGCTATAAGTTTAATTGGTTAAACATAGGATGGCAATCAGTAAATATTTATTGACTGAAAAAGTAATCATCGTGTTATTGGTAATCAAACAACTACCTATTGGATGGTGGAGTAAAGGGTGAACATTCTTGATATCATTACCAATGGGAGAATTAATGTTAGTACCTATCATAGTTACCAAAATAAATGGCAGGTATTTTAAAGTGTAGTCAATCCTTTTATATAATTATTTTAGGCAAAACAAACTTCCTAAAATTGGCATCTGAATTTGATATGGCATTCCATAATATCGGCTAGAATAGAAGAAGTAACATTTATGAAATGAATATATTAGTTAGAGGAAAACGCTACTTGGATTAATTTATGAACAAAAATAGTACTTTTTTTTCTTCAGCTAAAAGGAGGCCTCGGGAATCTTATTAATTAAGACCTCAGTCATGACTAAACATAGAAGAGCATTAGCAACAACAAATAACTGCTGCTAAAGGAATGGCTACCATGAACATCAATATAGGGCCATCCAATGTTGACAGGTTTGCGTTAACCTATAAATGCTGGCATAAATTGTTTGAAATCTTCTTCATTTGGGATCATTTCCTACTTCCAGTATTTTATAAAGTAATGGCTTTGTATGATGTATTCAAGTATGGCATATTTGGAAGAACTAAGAAAAAACATGATGATGAGCATTAAAAGCTGATGAGTTAGCATGATAAGTGACATAGTATGGTATTAATAATAGTGTATCAACTTCTATCAACACGCCTCATTTTGCTTATAGTTGTCAGGTTGAACAATACAGGATGAAGCCAGTTTTAGTCATCTAACTCCTAATGCTAAGGAGCTTCCTAATACAACAGAACATCAAGTTGATGGGTTACCACCAGGCTTAAGAATGACTTTTCACACTTGGGAAGAATATTGGAAATGTACAAATAATATGGGATGACCAAAGGGTTTGCCGTTCCAATTGGCGGTGGAGAACAACATACAAATGAAAATTTCACTACTCAAACATTTGTATGTCATAAAGGCCGATGGCACAAGTCAAGAGACATGAATGTGTTGTGAACAAAAAGTCAGCAAGAATTGATTGTGAAGTACGGTTATGTTGCCGAATGATTCAAGGATCTTGGATGATGGTGAAAATGATAAATATTCATAACCATGCTCTTGAGCCAATTCATAGTCAATTCATGCATCAACATCATGTGGTCCCCACCGATATCTGTAGAAGGCTTAAGTTTAATGACAGTTATGGTATAAGATCGTGCACAAACATAATATCTATTATTAAAGCATATGAGGGTTATGCAAACCTTCCTTACTTGTTTAAAGATTGTCAAAATCATTTGGACCTTGTACGACGTAAAATGATAATCAATAAGGATGCTGAATTTCTTCTCAAAATTTTCATAGCATTAAAGGAATAAGATCACAAATTCTTTTACTGCATTGACTGAGACGAAGATGGTCATTTGAGAAGTTTTGGGCAGATGCTAGAAGTTGTTTTGTGTTTTAGGAGTTTTGTGATGTTGTGTCAAATCACAACATACCTAGTTAACAAATACGACATGCCTTTTGTACCTTTTATTGGAGTCAATCATCATTCGCAATCTATTTTGCTTGGATGTGGTCTATTATGCTAGTGTTTCTAAACACAAGACATAGACTGTGTTTATGGTATATAATTAAGAAATTTTCAAACAAATTTAGATCACACAAGAGTTACAAGATCCTGAAGGCATGTTGTATGTCAGTAGTGTTTGACTCTACATACATTAGGGAATTCGAGGACAAATGGAGGCATTTTCTCATACAATTTCATTTAAATAATAACAAATGGTTCAAGTCATTGTACCAAAAACATGCTCAGTGGATCCCTGTATGTGTGACGGATAACTTCTGGGCAGGTATGTCGACAACACAAAGGAGTGAAGGTATGAATGCATTTTTTGATGGTTATGTTCATTCAAGGCAAGTTTAACTCAATTCGTTCAACAATATGAGAAAGTTATAAAGGAAAAGATTGAGAAGGAGACTCAAGCTGACTATTTTTCTTTACAAAACAATGTTTCCCTTATCACCTGATATGACATTGAGAGGTTGTTCCAGGTATCGTACATGAACTCAATGTTTAGGGTGGTGCAGGAAGAGCTTATTAGTGCGATGTATTGTGACGTCGTAGAATTATTGGAGGAAAGCAACTTAAACACCCATGTTGTTCAAGAAATGGGTAGAGAGGGAAATGTTATAGGAAAATAAAACATCACAATGTCAGAGTCAACATTAGTTACAGATTGTAGTTGTAAGATGTTTAAGTTTAGGAGCATACCTTGTCGACGCATGTTCAAAATACTTACAAGGCAAACACACAACACAATCCTAATAATTTAGGTGGAGGAAGGGCATACCTAGACTGCACTCAAAAATAATAAATGGCAGTATTGACCCTAGTTGTGCCAAAAATATTTGTTGAACACGAGAATTTGATAAAGTATTTTATGATGTAGTTCATTGAACATGGGAGACAGAATCTAAGTTTTAGTACCTTAAAGATATCTTGTTGAAGGCAAAGGCCACTTTGACATCAAATGATGGAATGATAGGTGCAAAAATACAAGAGTCAACCAACAATACTTGAGATAGTAATGTCATTTTGGATCCATTTGTTACACATCGAAGATGTAGGCTTAATTCACAAAGGATAAGATCCCATGTTGAGACATAATCAGAAGGCATCGTCACACTCAAGTTCAGCCATTTATATCCTTACATCATATTCTTTATCCTTTTTTAATTGATTATAAACTAGTTTGCTCATTTTATTATGTTCAACTCCACTGAATTGCAATGCATTAAATTGATAAAGCATTTCATACAATCATAACAGGTGACAAGATTAACCCAGCCACATGTAACAAAAGGCATTTCTACATAGCATTTAACACAATCACTTTATACAACTCATGTAAATGCAAATCGAGAATCACAATTTCAAGTAACATAAGATTGCAAAATGTGGGTCATCTAGCTTAAAACTAACTTAAATATAGACTCAAGCCATAATTGTCTCTTAAAAACTTATTTATAATAATTTGATTTGGCAAGTTAAATCATCACAAGCGGCATAAACTCATATAGCCTCACTCTAAGCTCAATTTGGTTTTCATTTTGCACCACAATCAAACTACATTTCATCATTGAATTCAACTGCAATAATAACCATTATGGTTGCATTCTGTTTCTATGTTGAAGTTTTTTAAAAATTGAACATGATGGGCTTAAAGGATGTTAAAAGAAATTTTTTGTATGGTTGAACATGATGGACTTACAACATGTTGTTATGTAAATCTTTATGTGTTCTACAATGTTACATTTTGACCCAGGTTTTATGTTTGCCTGTATGTAGTTATGACTCTTAGTTAGTGACTCCTATATCATCTTCTTTCTCTTTGCTTTCATGTTCTCCTATTGTATTACACAAAGGGTTTTTTTTTGGGGGGGGGGGGGTGAATCAAAAGAGGCCTTGTATTAGCATTTTTTTTTCATGTTGTGCAATTTACTATCTTTATGTTTATGCATTATAGTTACATGAGAAAAGCATACGCTTTTCTTCTTATTTCAAAATAGAACCATTACGAAATCATTTCTTTCTAAGATTATTGCTTTCTAAACTTGTTATATTCTCTCTCCCAAAAATGTAATATGTTTTGTCATGTGATATAGAAGTGTAAGACATAATAGCCCTTCCATTATAAAAATGATATCAAGTTTTATCTTTGTTTTTTAATCTTCGTTTTTCATTTACTATTTGACCTGATGATTCAATTAAATGGAGACTCATTTCTTATATGCAATATTCAAAAGGAAATAAACATAACAAAATTAGATTGAGTGACCTTACATTCATTCATTGATCATTGGAACTTAAAAAATTCAATACTAATGAAGTAGAAGAGTTTATATATTAATACAAATCTTTGTTTTCACTCTCCATACTGAAATGCATCGTAAGACGAAGACGTTAATAATTGCTGCTCTTACAATTTATCGATGATATGCAGTTGATGCAAGTGCTCCACCAAATGGTCTAACCCAGAAAATCCACTGTAATTATCAAAGTACAAAACCATAACAATCGAAAAACAGGGAAAATCCTATAGTAATTTCACTTTATAAAATGTTTCAGATGCCATATTTTATAGAACAAACATGATCATCCCACACTTTGTCATTGTTGTAAATAACAACACCACCAAAGCTCTTGGCAAGGTTGATCCCAGTTCCTATAATGGGAATGATTCCCAAATGGATCATGAAAAAAGAAAATCCAGTAGGTAGTGGTCCCAACATATACAGCCATGGAAAAAACCTTAAAACTACTTCATAAGGATAAAACATTTACACACATGGAAGACTAGAAAAGCTTGTGATATACTTATAAGGACATGGGAATCACAAGCACGTCTCTTAAGCTCAATGGCAACAAAAAAAAAAAGTGCAACACAATCACAAAAGTTCCAATAATCTCAGCCCCTAAAGTTGTACCCTTATTGTAACTAGAATTCACATAATTGGCACCAATTCCAAGAGTGTTGTACTACTGCTTCATAAGGCTTTCACCAAGCCAACACCACATATAACATCCAAACACTGAGGAATCATGTAAGAAATAACCCTGATTAGAGAGACTTTCCTGGCCAATAAGAGCCTAAATGTGATTGCAGGCTTAATATGACCACCTACACAAAACATTAACGAAAACCCTTTATTACAACACTAAAATCTCAAGTCAGAAAGTATTATCTAAACAAAAACAATGCAATTTAGCAAAAAAGATCGGATCTTTCTGTACATGGTAGCTGAAATCTAAAGGATTGTTTTAAAATAGAAGTGATCTACATACACAAAAGAACAACCAAAACTGTAAATAAATAAAACATTTTTTATTTTACACCCCTGGAGGTGGAAAACTTACGAATCTCAAATACAAACATGCACATTAGACATAACTAGAAGCATCCTAAAATTGTCCTAATATACTACCCAAAGAACGATACATCAACCTTTAAATTAAACTCTTTCAATAGATTAGGTGTTCAGGTTGCCTTCTTCAAACCGACTCCATACAGATCAATAACCTTTAACAACTAAATTAGCCAAATGAATACCAGTAAAATCAAGTTTTACTTTGACTACTTATGTAATTACTTCAAGGAGTTTAATGATGAAATTAATGATTCGTGCATCATCTACGATTTAGATTATTCATCCTTATAATTGTTTTTGCAAACATTCAAGCAATCAAATTGTTCAAGGATGTCTAGTGATCCAACCCACTTTACACCATTAAGTTCTTATGAAGGAAATGTAAGCATTACACTAAAATTTTTAGAAAATGAAAAACAAATGGAAAACAAGCAAATGGCTTAGTTGCCAACTTCAAGTAGAGTATTCGAGACAACCAATATTAGTGTACAAGAAAAAGAAAAAAACATTTCAACTTTTTTGGCTATGTGAACAATATACGAATTATCTCTTAGAAAGCATGAAATACTTACATGAATAGGGATTCTTCTATCATGAAAAGCAGCGTCTCATAAGATAAACATCACCAATAGATGCTCCTTGGGCTTGGAAGTGTTTGAACATTACTTTGAAAGAGAATTAAATTGCAAAGTAAGTTCTACAAAATCAAGGTGTAAACGCATTTAATTACAAGTAACTATTTAAACAGAAACCACAAGAGAAAGTTAATAAGGTGCATCATAGCACTTAATCTTGAAAGAAAAGATGACCCACTACCTGAACGGCAACACATAATTGCAAAGTCAAATGAAAACATCATCCCTGATTATATCAATGAAACGGAATTAAATAACAAGAAAAAAAACAACAACAAGAACAAACCTTACAGCCACCGCAAATTCGTGTCTTGATAATTAAATCTGCATTTAATATTTTAATAGTAGCATAAGTCTCAAGAGACTACAACAAACTGTGTCAACACAGTCAACCCCTGAAAAGAGAACAATTTAAGGAGAGGTTAGCAGATAAAAGAATGATGACAACAAACTTTCTTCGGGTTTCTTACGATCCAAAAAAGCAACTAATGATGATTCATGATCTAGGAATCTTTCTAGATGGTTATAAGATCTTTCATAAATATTAAACTAAGAAACCAAAAACATAATTTCAAAAATTACCTAAACTACGGTCTTATGACATAATGCTTTCCAATTGCATGGGTTCTACTCCAGTCTCGTTTTTTTACATTCATAATTCTGCATATTGCTTCAAACTTACATTGACAAATCAAACTATCTTTTTTGAATCAAGCCATGCATCCATTCACTCTTCTGATAACATATTGCATTCACTACTCACTAACATTAGTCAACATGTATTTTGGATTTTAATGCATCTCCATAACTACAAAAATTGAACATAAATATAAATAACTATTACTACACCATTTTTTGGCATACCAATTGCAAAACAGAAAAGACAACTCAATGGTTTAACATGACCCACCTACACTCTCAAATATTCACTTTCAATACAACTACTAAAAAATTGGGTTCCATGCATCCACTGCATCTAAAAGTCATAAAACTCATATCTGTCTTCATTCGTTGTATTGAATAATGAACATTGATATCTTCATTTCAACATCAATCAAGGTCAAGGAGTTCCAGTGATTGATAATGATATCTTCATTTAAGCTCCTTCTAAAATATACATTACTTCTCATTAAGAATAATTCATTCCTCTTGAAATTCATGCAAACAAAATAATGCACCTAATCAAAGAATACATTAACATTTTGTTGCAATGAAAAGACCAAATAAATCACGTATTTGTAAGGGAATCTTCCATGTCAACAATAACAAAAACTTTTTTCAACATCAATTTTAAATACCTCAAAATGACAGTTATCGTGATCAATATGCTTATTCACTAAAGTACTTCTGACACGAACTTCAACACTCTAACCAAGTAATCATTTAGTTGGTGAGAAGATGCAATTGAGGGTGACAGCCACCCCTGGTTCTCACACTAGCATCTCAGCCTGCTTGCTACTCTACTATGAACATCCTATGATAATCATGTGCAATTCTTTTTTAAACTAGTGTGCGTAACTACAACATAAAAATAATGAACAATGACTAATCAAGAGGTTGCTCCACTACAAAATTTGCATAAAGCACAAAGGTAACATTAAAATGAAATTTGTTTAACTCTTACTTAACCATATTAATATATATTTATACACCCTTGACCCTACAAAATTCATTAATTTTGTAGAAGCACTGACATATGACCGGGCATCCACCTGAAAATTAAGGACTGAAGGGTAGGGAACCTTAAGGGATATGGAAATTTGCTGAAAATTAAGGATCGAAGGGTAGGGAACCATAGAGGATATGGAAACTCATAGCTTATGTTGTTAACATACACGACAACTTAAGTTACCTTCATTGAGAGACCAATGGCTTCTTTTGATTTCCATCACACATTTTAATTCCCAATCTTTTTTTTTCTCTGCACAAAAATGGTTAAAAAGTTAGCTAACTGATTACAAACTATAGCAAATATAACTAGTAGCCAATACTCGCCAAGTGCAATTGGACACCATTATGTCAAACTTCAGAAACCAGATGATGACTCCAACTATTAGCATGGTACATAAGACTTTGAACAAGGTTCTAGCTGCAAGTAAAGACCTTTAATAGTTGAGGTTATATAAATCCTAAGAATTCATTTAAATTTCAACTTTGCAGCACCCAACCTCATATTGATAAATAACATACACTATATATGAACTCACAAGAGTGTATAGCCATCTAACTATGTTAATAAAATTAAATGAACATAAAAGAAATGGTAACATTTACACAAGTTTGGAACCCCACAGGCCCCAATAAATGCCTAGCATACTACTCCTCATAGAATATGTTCACTAGTCAAACGATCCCATACTACATGGTGGAAGACAAACTGAAAAA
>JAOXYD010200258.1:0-22234 GCA_028565735.1 Pinacopodium congolense | reverse complement strand
CTATTGATTGTATGAGTAAATGGGTTGAACTAGTTGCAATTCCATCCAATGATGCACAAGGTATAGTTCTTTTCCTTAAGAAGAACATATTCACTCGATTTGGGACACTTAGATCCATTATAAGTGATGGGGGAACTCATTTCTATAACAAGCAATTTAAATCCCTTTTATCCAAGTATGGTGCTACCCTTAAGGTTACGACACCTTACCAATCTCTGACTAGCCATCAAGTAGAAATATCCAATCAAGAAATCAAGAGAATTTTAGAAAATATTGGTCAATCAAGTTAGATGATTCGCTGTGGGCATATCTAACTACATATAATACACCCATTGAAATGTCTCCTTATAAATAGGTATATAGTAAGGCTTTTCATTTTCCATTTGAGTTAGAACATCATGCGTTTTGAGCTATAAATCTTCTAAATTTTGAGTTAAAGAAGGTTGGAGAGGAAAGGCTTTTGCAATTGAATGAGTTGGATGAGTTTCGTCTCAAAACTCATGATAACTCTAAGTTGTATAAGAAAGGAATTAAGAGATGGCATGATAAGCATATCATTTAAAGAGACATCAAGCTTGGTGATAAGGTCTTGGTGTATAATTTAAGATTGAAGTTGTTTCTAGAAAAGTTAAGGTCAAGATGGACCGGCCCTTATGATGTTACCAAGATTTATTCTTTTGGAACACTTGAACTTAGCAATGGTCACTCATCTTTTATGGTTAATGGGCAGAGAGTGAAGATGTTTGTGCCTAGTTTAGTTCTGGGACTCTTAAACTATTTAATCCTTATTAAACTAGGAATGTTTCAATTTAGGTAGGTAATTGTATGTCATTTGATTTTATTTAGGGTGTTAGGATCTTTTAAATTAAGTGTTAAAGCCTTTAAAGTATGTTGGAATTAAGTTTCATGTGTTTTCATTAGTCTATCCTTGGTTCAGTGTGTTTGATTTGAATTTAGGTGTGTTTTAGCCTTGAATTAAAAAAAATTTTGATGCATTTTTCAATCCATGTTGTGATGACTTGAATTTAAGAGGTTTTGGTTAGAAATTTGGAAGGAAATTGATTAAATTAAGCTTTAGGCAGACCATCAACAGCACCCTGATCGGGTCACATTGATGGATGAGAGGGTGTCATTGTTTACAATGTTTACAAGTCATTAAAGAAACCCTATTCATCTATCAATGGCGTCGTTGAAGCAAGAACAGGGCGCCGTTAATAGACATAGAAGGTATAAAAACCAAGCAGTTCTCGAGTTTCTTCTTTTCCTCTTTTTCACCCTGAAACTTTGAAATTCCATATCTTCCTTATTTCTCAACCAAATATAGTGTTCTTGGTGTATATTTGTCACGTTTCAAGTCCTCTACAAAATTCTAGCTTCAAATCGCTCTAAAAATCAAAAAATTATTTAAAACCTATCCTGATGTATCCAGTTCATTTTCTCCATTCAAGGTATTCTTTTTCAATTTTCTCTTAATCTAAACATCCATTTAATTGAAATTTGGTATCATTATGTTCGTAATTTCATAAACTTTCCATTGATACCAATTTTGCATCCTATCATTTCCTTAGAAATTTTAAGAATTTTCAAATAAATTAGATATTTTTTTATAAAATTTTTGGAATAATTTTTTGATTTTCTTTGAATTTTCGAACATATTTTTATGTGTCTATTAAAACATTTTGACTCAATGGCAGCCCCAAAGAAATGATTAGGCTCTGATTTTTCCTGATTCATGAGTGTATACAACTTTAGTTGGTACCAGTCGCATTGACGCAATGCATTTATTGAGGAACGACATATCCGTCCAGATATTGTAGCTTAATTTTACCTTTCAAGAGCATTGGATGGGAAATTGTTGCCTTGGTTAGGTGACTTTAAAACTTTAGATGATTTTGAAACGATTTTACTTTGAAAACCAATGAAATAAAGGCAAGTGCGCCTATAGCAAAAGTAATAAAATAGAGTAATTTTCAAACTACAAGTGTCTAACCCACAGGAAAAATGTTACTTAATTACTAGGTAGATCGAATTATAATTATTTAGGAAAAATCTACATAATTTGATTAAAAAATCTGAAAATTGCTTAAACTAAACTTCCTTGGCTTAAACACTTCAAAAATGATTTTTAATTACTTTGGAAAAATTCTAAAAATTACCAAGTGTGTAAATTAGCTATGGATTAGATGATTGATGATTTAATTGAGCTTTAAAACAAATTTAAAGTCTTATTAAAGTCCTTCACAAAATCAAAACAAAGCTATGGTTAAGATTTTGCTTTTTCTCTATTTAATATTGTCTAAAGTTTGGTTATGCTTTAAAATCAAGTACATGGGCTTTAATTTAAAAAAGGTGAGTTCTGAAAAATTAATCTTAAAACTTCAAATTTCACAAAAAATCTAGGTTTATTCATGGAAGGATTAATTTGTGTTGCTTATTGATTTTTCAAACAATTTCAAATGATTTCTCAAGCTTAAACTATCTTAAACACTAATCTTAAGTGGCCAGCTTAAAATTGGTTCTTTTAGACCTTCAACAAGAAAAATATAGACATTTAAACATGCATTAAATGAGTTAATTTCAGTTTTCATTTTGCCATTCTTAGCAAGTGGAAAAAATTTAGCTAAGAACAATTTCATTAATTTGTCTGATGTAGTAATGGAACCAGGTTGAAGTATGAACAACCAAGCTTTTGCCTTATCCCTAACAGATAGAGGGAAAAGTCTAAGCATAATTGCATCATCAAGGACCCCATTACTCTTGAATAGATCACAGATATCAACAAAATTTTGCAAGTGTTCATTAGAATCTTCTAAAGCTGAACCTCCAGATTGTGATGACCTAATTATTGAAATTGTGCTATGTGGGATTTCAGAGTTACTAGCATTGACTCTAGGCCGCACAATGCTAGCCACAGGTGTATCTCAGTTCCCTAAACCTAAGTCCATCATATTTCGTTCTCTATTTTCTCCTTGAGATCCTACAATTACATGTTCCTCAAGATCCATTTCTAAAGTTTTGAATTCAGCGTCACTCGCACTTCCTACATCTAACGAATTGGATGGGATTGCGCGAGCTTCTTTCTTTTTCTTCCTCAACGTGTGCTCAAGTTCTAGATCAAATTCTATTGGCTTGGGATTATGTCCCCTAGTGTCCATACAAGTTCGAATAAAATATTAACTAAAATAAACTAAATAAACAAGAACATAAATTAACTAAAAAGCAATAAAGAATACAAAGCAAAATTACGAGAAAATAATTATAGAAAATTCAAAAAAATGATAACACAATATTTTACAAGTCCTAAAGTAATTGAAATGAATTTTCCTAATATTAAGGTCAAAATATACCTAGCAATGGTGCCAAAAACTTGTTTCGTTGGTTAGGGAACTTTAAAACTTTCGATGATTTTGAAACGATTTTAGTTTGAAAACCAACGAAGTAAAGGCAAGTGCACCTATCGTAAAAGTAATAAAGTGGAATAATTTTCAGACTCCAAGTGTCGAACCCTCGAGGAATATGTTACTTAATTACTAGGTAGATCGGATTACAAATATTTAGGAAAAATCTAAACAATTTAATTAAAAAGCTGAAAATGGCTTCAACTAGACTACCTTGACTTAAGTACTTCAAATATGATTTTTAACTGGTTCTGAATAGTTCTGAAAATTACCAAATGTGTAAAGTAGTTATGGATTAGATGACTGATGATTTAATTGAGCTCTAAAACAAATTTAAAGTATGATTAAAGTCCTTCACAAAATCAAAACAAAGCTATAGTTAAGGCTTTATTTTTTCTCCATTTAATCTTATCTAAAGTTTGGTTATGCTTTAAAATCAAGTAAATGGGCTTTAATTTCAAGAATGTGAGTTTTGAAAAATTAATCCCAGAACTCCACCTTTCAGAAAAAATCCAGGTTTGTTTATGAAAGGATTAATTCGTGCTACTTATTGATTTTTCAAACAATTTAAGATGATTTCTCATGCTTAAACTATATTAAACACTAATATTAAGTTGCCAGCATAAAATTGGTTCTTTCAGACCTTCAATAAGCAAAATAAAGACATTTAAACATGCATTGAAACTCTTCCAAATCATAAAAACATCAATCTATAGCAACAGAAATGATTAGCCATACATTTGAATCAAATCATACAAGATATGCATCTCAAGCCACATACTTTGATAGATATACAAAAATGAGCTGAATAAAGTAGTTTAGAAGTTACAAAACATGTTTAGAAAGCTTATAGACAAGTCTTGAACTTCTTAATTTGATATGGACAAGATCTAGCAAGAAAGTCAAAGAACATTAAAAATATACACATAAGAACACGAACTTTGATTAATTAAAAAAACAGGAGAAAATAAATAACTTTTTGAGTTAGAAAATCCCCTATGATGATTTAGAAACTCAAATACATGTCTCAACAATGTTCTCCAACAAACAACAATTCAAAATACACTCTAAAACTCGAATTACAAGTGTTCGAAGCTTAAACTATCTAAGAAAATGTAAGAGAGAAGCAAGAGCTTCTGTATCCAAGGTTTGATCTAAAGTCTCCATATTACATGTGTTTTTTCTGTGTTTTCTTGGTTGTATGCAGACACCTTGGACCTCCCACATGTTCTAGAAGATAGTAGAATTAATTAGGGACACGCCAAAAAGAAATCTTCAAGATTTAGAGCTAAAATTGTTGACTCTAGTAAGTAATAGCATCCTGCCTCCCAGTAACGACACCATGAGAGGGTGCCATTAGTACTCGAATTTTGCAGCAATCAACGGCCCCCTGTTCTTCATATAACAGCACCATACTAGGGGGTCATTAATGAGTAGAACCAAGAGAGTTCCTTCACATTTTTTCTCCAATCTTCATCATTAAGCTCCATTATACAAATTAAACATAATAAGACAATAATTTAACACTTAAGTACTGAATTAGAGGTCATTATTCAACAAATTAATCATTAAAACTATATCAATTTGAACCCTAACAGTTTTATTGATTTCAATATAACATTTTCTTGATTATTAAGAGCATGTTCAGTTAGATTGTTAGTTTTAGTTTTTTTTTATTTTCATGTTTTTATAATAGTTTTTATGTGTTTTTTTGATTTATGTGTTTTTTTTCGGTTTCTATGATAAAAAAAAAAAGAAACGAAAGTCCAATTAAACAAGGCCTAAGCTTTTAAGAGGTTTTTCATATTTGTATATATATATATATATATCTTTGAAAACAGAAAAAACCCTTTGATTAATGAGTTTCAAGTGAAACACCATTAAAGGCATATTTATTGCGTTTAAAGGGGATTTTTCATCTTATTAGGTTGGGAGTTTTTTTGTATAGGCTCCTTTTTTCCATAAAAAAGATTGATTAAAGGTCTTGAAATGATCTTGATGAGTTTTTGATGATTGAAAAGGCTTTTGAAAAATGTATTTTGTAGGGAGAGGGTATTGAGAGTAAAAATCTAAGTGACATTTAACAAGAGAGATAAAACTAAGTGAGAGGGGAGAAAGACTGATGAAATTAAGAGAGAGAAAGCTAAATGAGAAGGGAGAAAGACTGATGAAATTAGGGGATAAAAACATGTATTTTGAAGAGAAATCTTGGGAAAATGAGTAAATAAGGTGTAAACCTTGATATAAAACCTAAGATTAGATGGAGAAAAATGTAGGAAGAGGCAGTTTAAAGAGTAGGAGTGGTGTTAGTAGGAGAGAATTGGAGAAGATGATGAAATGAGGGAGGAGGGGGAGGGGGTGATCATGATTTTGACTACCCACTAAAAGATAATCACCCAAATTGCATGGAATCTAAAGAGAAAAACTAACATGATCAACAAAAAAGAAAACATTTCTAAATTGATTAAAAACAAACAATCCAACCATAAAACACTTCCCTTTCATGTAAGGTTGTTCTTGAGAGATTGTTCCACCAAAATATTACTTGCATCTATGTATATTGACTTTGAATTGCTCACCCTTATCATTCTCCAATTTCAAAGCTCCTTGGTTATGAACTTGAATGATTTTGAAGGGGACACTCCACCTTGATTTCAACTTGGACGAAAAAAATCTAAGTCTTGAATTGTATAGCAATACTATATTGCTAACCTTAAATTGCTTTCTCTTGAGGTAAGCATCATGCGATGTCTTCACCCTTTCCTTGTATAACTTAGAGTTCTCATAAGCATTGTGCCTAAGCTCCTCCAACTTATCAAGTTACAATAACCTTTTCTCACTAGCCAACTTGCAATTAATATTTAACTTCCTAATTGCCTAATATGCCCTATGTTCCAACTCTAAAGGTAGGTGACAAGATTTTCCATTTATAAGTCGATCAGGAGTCATACTTATTGGGGTCTTGAAAGCATTCCAGTATACCCATAATGTGTCATCCAACTTCATTGCCCAATCTTTCTTTGAACTACTTACCACTTTCTCCAGAATCCTCTTTAACTCTCGATTTACCACCTCCACATGGCCACTTATTTAAGGGTGGTAGGGAGTGGCTATCCTATGATAAATTCCTTATCTCTTTAAAAGTGTCTCAAAGGGCTTATTACAAAAATCACTATCTCCATAACTTATAATGGCTCTAGGTACTCCAAACCTGTTAAATATCTTTTTAATAAACCATTAAATCACCTTGTCATCATTTTTTAAACTAGCTATTACCTCAACCTACCTAGAAACATATTCAACACCCACTAAGATAAAGGAGTTACCTAAAGATGATAGAAAAGGCTTCATAAAGTCCAAGCCTTACACATCAAACACCTCATCATCTATGACATTGGAAAGTGACATCTCATCCCTTCTTAAAATGTTCCCTACTCTTTGGCACCTATTATAATGCAACACAAACTTCTGAGTGTCCTTGATCAAATTTGGCCAATAGAATCCACATTCTAATACTCAAGCCACCATCTTGTTCAATCTATAGTACCTTGTATGGAGTGAGTTATGACATTGGGTTAGCACTTCAAGCATTTCCTCTTCATGGACATACTTGTAGATCAAACCATCAGCACATATCTTATATAACATAGTTCATCCCATATATAACAAGAACATTGAACAAGAAATGCTTCCTTCGTTCATATGAAAAATTAGAGGGAAGAATACCACTTGAAAGATTGTTTCCAAGGTCAACAAACCATGGAAGAAAATGAGTGGTTACCATCATTAAAGTTTCATCTTCTCTTTGGTGATCCCCTCCTTGAAGCCTTGGTAAGTGATTCACCACTACATTTTCTGCTCTTTTCTTATCTCTAATTTCTAAATCGAACTTTTGGAGAAAAAACAACCATCGAATTTGCCTTGCCTTGGCATCCTTCTTAGCAAAAAGGTAGCATACTACTACATAATCTGTAAACACAATAATATTTAAACCTAAAAGATATAAACAAAATTTGTCACAAACAAATGATACTGCAATTAATTCCTTCTCAATATTAGTGTATTTCAATTTCACCCCTGTCAAGGTCTTACTTATATAGTAAATGGCATGTAGCTTTTTCTCCTTGCTCTGGACAAGCACACGTTCGATGACATGATCACTTACAACACACATGATCTCAAAAGGTAGTGACCAATCCGATGAAGTGAATATAGGTGCAGAAGTAAGTGCCTTCTTCAACCTGTCAAAAGCATGTAAAGAATTAGCAACAAACTCAAAAGGCACATCTTTAATCAATAAGTTAGTCAATGGTTTACCAATGAGGGAAAAGTCCTTGATAAATCATCGATAGAACCTCACATAGCCTAAAATTGCTCAGATGTCCTTGATGTTGTTAGGATGTAGGAGCTTCTTAATAGCTTTGGTCTTGACATGATCCATTTCTGTTGGTTGGTTTCTAAAGATGCTAATTGATTCAATATAATCCATAAATTATATTCTTGAAGCATACTTTTCTCAAAATAAAATTAAACCAACACTGATGGCAAGTGCACTAATCACAAGTAATATATTAAGTATTTTAGATCGATGTTTCATTCCCATGGGGAGCACAACTAAAATGCAAGTATTAGGCCCAAATTATATCATAATTATCTAGAAATTTAAGATTAAATGGAATTAAAAACTAAGATTGCTTAATGAATTTAAAACTATCAACTACTTATGCAAAACAACTTAGTTAATGAAAAAGGGGTTTCTAATTGGATAAATAGGTTATGGAATTGGCCTTTAATGATCCA
The DNA here is from genome assembly GCA_028565735.1 of Pinacopodium congolense. Classification (NCBI taxonomy): domain Eukaryota; kingdom Viridiplantae; phylum Streptophyta; class Magnoliopsida; order Malpighiales; family Erythroxylaceae; genus Pinacopodium; species Pinacopodium congolense. The sequence continues at coordinate 14,036 of JAOXYD010200258.1, read as the reverse complement.
AGTGAATTAATTATAGATTGGAAGTGGTGTCTTAGGGTCACTTCTCTAATTCTAAGCCTAGTTATGGTTAAGACTAAGCTTATTCTCTAATAACTTAAGATGAAGGTTAGTCATGCAACATTCTTTAAGTATTAGGCATAATGTATAGTAAGCTTAACATAAAATTCTCAATTTTTAGATTATAACCCTTAAGATAAACCATAGGTTCGCCTTGCAATGATTTAAATCAGGTTACTTATTGATTGGTCCAACATATTAGGTATATTTATCATATCCTAATATGTTTCTTAACTTTATTTCAAGGGTTTAGGTTGAAATAAGCATTAATATAATTCCATAAGTAAAAGACAACATCCAATCATGCATTAAAACTTATTTACCACATCCTCAGATAATTTTTTAACCAATCCATAACCCTTAACAATTTTAATCACTCATTTAAACTAAAAAATCAATCAAACTCATCATATTCATCATAAACTTGCAAAAATGAGAGGAAAGATGGGTTTAATATATATAAACAAGTTGGAAATCACCAAATCTCAACTACAAACACAGATACAAGCTTGAATCACTTATAGCAACTTTCAAAACCCTCATATATCAACTGACATCTACAAATTCATATCAAACAGTGAAGAACAAAATGAAAAATCCTAAAGATGGACTACTCTCTTCTTTCTCTTCTTGATCTTATGTTCTGCTTGTTTTCTTTATCTATTAGGGTTTTTAGAGCTCAATATATATGTGTAGGAGTTGCAAGCACAAGTTGGCAAGTTGTAGCCAATAGAATCAAGAGATCTAGCCTAATTTGTCCTGCCTGAAAGTAAAATCGCACTAGAGTTAGGAGTAGAACGACATCGCTTAGGACCATTATTTTGCTTCTTAAAGAGACTAAAACACGAGGCAATAAAAGTAAAACGCCACCCCTTTTGGTCTCGTTGTGTTACTCCTAATTTTAGTTTTTTTATTGAATTTTTAACACAATTTCACTCCAATTGCAATGCTACCTACAATTAAACAATTCTAAGACATAATTGCACAATAAAACCTTAATTTAAGGATCAATTGGCATAATTTTAAGAAGAAAAATTATATAAAATCAACCGTTATCAACTCCCCCACACTTAAACATTTTCTTATCCTCAAGCAAATCAATCTATCATCAATTTTTAAACAATGTGTAATCATAGAAAAATTAATTCAATTCATCCATTAATACCATGAAACAAATTTCCTGAATCTTTTATTCAATATGATCAATTAAGAGGTTATAAAAATAATTTATTAAATCAAGTCACAAAAGAGATCAAATCATGTCATGCTTCATTTGATTTATCCTACTTTCAAAATTCCATTCCAAATGTAAAATGAATACTAACTAAGCTAAAAGTATCATCATTTTAAGCAATTTCACTTCCTTTTAAAATTAAACATCAAAATTTAAACAAATCAATGTGAGCTTGGCTTGGATAAGAGGTCATTTAATCTTATTACTCGAAGATGAACACTTTGTCGTGAAAATCCCCAATACTTCAATTAACTCACCTCACATCAACTGGCTACTAATACCACGCATACACTTCAACCAATTGGTTCAAAGCCAGCAGAGTGAATGGTTACATTGCTAAGTTTTTATTTTTAAGAACCTTTTCTTTTTCTTTTTGATTTCATTTCTTTTCATTGCATTTTTTGATACTTTTTCACTTTTAACAAGGAAAATGAAATTGGGTAAAATATGAACTAGTGCTTGAAAAATATTCAGTTTAAAAATGGAATGTCATAACAATTATAAGGAATAAATAATCAAAATCATGAAATGATTTGAAATCATTGATCATCAACTGCCAAAATTAAAATCATAACATCTTAAATGGTTAAAAGAAACAAAATCATAAGGTAAAAATGGGCGATGATCTAGAAAGAAAGAATCGTAAAATTTTTCCATAAATTATAGGTTACTTTGAAAAAGATGATAAAATGATTAGCTTGAGCGAAAGTAAACATAAGCATGGAATAACCATTCCCTCCCCCACACTTGAAATAAACATTGGTGCCCAATGTTAGCAAATGAAAATGAAAAACAAAAGGAGAGAGAAAAGGAACAAATAGCACTAGGAGAAAAATAAGTCTTGACGATCTATTGAAGTGAAAATGGAATAAAGATCTTGAAGTATAGTGATAAAGTTAAAATAAAAGTAAGAAAAACATTAAAAAACAAAAATATCTACAAAAATAATGCTCCATGTATATATCTGTAAACAATAATGTACCCAAAAGGGGAGCCTAAATAAGAAGCTAAGCATTAAAATAAATACATTAAAAGAAGTGATCAAGGCCATCCAAAAACAAAAAGCCCTGATAACAATAAAAAAAAATTGCCTAAAAACAAAAAAGAAGGCTAGTGTGGAAAATCTAACTAGGAGGAGGTAGCTGCTCATGAACATGATCCTATAAGACTCCTATCTGACTCTTAGCTGACTCTAAGCTGCCCCGATGCGATATAAAGCAATATTGACGTTATCTTCAATTCGTTGGATATGATTGTCTAGGTTTAGGATATGTTACTCCAAGTGACAAAATAGAGCTAGCTGGTCATCAGTAGAAGGCATAACAAAAGGCTCAACTGATTTAGGAGGAGGGCTAATAACATTAGGTGTGGCCTCTGAGGAAGCTTCAAACATACTTTCTTCTGGAGCAGGAGGTGGAGCTGGAGCATCATCAACATCCATGCGCTCACCACTTGGCAATGGCCTCGAAAGCAAACTATGCCACTCTCCTTGAACCTTAGTATAAGACCACTAATTAAGTAGTGGGTAGCCAATGATAAAACTTAGCTGCAGTTGCATAACCACTTGCTTAGTAACAAATACATCGGCCTCTTGAATAATCTGAGTAATCAAGGTTGGGAAGCAAAATTCTTGTTGACATGCTTGGGGAGAACCACATTCCTGATACTGGCCATGATAAAAGGAGTAAAGGGGAGACCCTCAATGGCTCCAAGCTAAAAAAAAATCTTATGTGGAATGTAAACCTCATCATACCTGATCTCGTTATGGCCACTAGCTCGAGGCAAGAAGTTATGGCTCAGAAGGGTCACTACGATCTGCAGCTAAAGTGAAAGTTGATGTATAGGAAAGTAGTCCTTTTAAGGATGCTTGATGATATTGAAATTGGCCTGGCCCTCGCAATACTAAAAGATGGGCGTGACTCCACATGATCTCCATGAATGCCATCCATCGGGTGGATGTAAATCTCACCAACATCAGGGATACCTACAAGTGTAGATAAGGAAGCACGAGTAACATAAATAGGGACACCACGTACCGTAGTATGGATATTTAAGAAATCATTGGCTTCCTTCCCTTAGATGATGACATAAAATTCCTAGACTAGGATAGGATAAAAAGGTCTAACTAAAACCAAAACACAGTCCTATTCAAGGGCCTAGAAAGCTCCTAAAACATCAAACTCCACATCTAAAGAAGGTGCTAAAGAGCGCTCCATGATAAACTTTATGGGCAGTCGGCCATCGTTCCATTCCGCATTTTAACGTGAAATGAAATGTGATTCGTTAAATGTTGGGCGTTTACGAGAACCTAAAGAAATGGAAAATTGTCTAAACGGCATATTAAACCTAAATAAAAAAATAAAAGCATAATTAAAGGTCAAATTCATCCTGAATTATGAAATGACCAAAATGTTCGTAGTTGAAAAATTCATGATTTTTTGACAAAAACCAAATGATATAAAATTGGTATGGATAGATAGATAATGATTAGTAGATTCCAAATATATTAAAATTATAGCAAGATAGTGCCTAAATTGATGGGAAATTGCAAAAATTTAGAGGGGGATGAATAATACCTCTAAAGCTTTATTCGAGATTTTGATGAAAATCTGGAGGTTTTTAGTGTAAATTGATGATAGAATCTGATAGAGTTATGAATTTTGCATAAAAAGCCTAAGAATGTCGAAAAATGGTGGAGAAATGAGTAAGAAATAGGAGATTTTAGGGTTAGGGGCGCATAGGAGAAGAGAAGGGAGAAGAAAAAGGAGAGGCTGCATCTCTACCTTATACACAGATTAAAATGACACCTGTTGGGACTAAAATAATGCCGCTTAAGTTCACCGTTTTACTCCCTACTTTAGAGAGTAAAACGCGATTTCCAACCCACGTTTTGATACCACCATTTTACTATTTGTTTTCTGCAAAATTTTGCAATTTTGACCCAAATTTCTCTCTAAATGATTCCCCATTTAATCCTAATGTTAAATACAACATTCTAGACTTAATTTACTCCAAATTAAACTTTGAAAAAACTGAAATTAAAAGAAAAAGAGATAAAAGAGATTGAAACTTAAAAGCTTTTAAAACTAAAATAAGAAAAAGACTTAAAAGAAAACAAAACACACAATTGAAACACACAAAAAGAAACTTAAGGAGCTACGAAATTTAACCCTAAAATAATTAAATAAAAACTGAAAATTAAAAAGAAAAACTAACATAAAAAACTAAGAAGCGCATTTAAGAAACCACTTAAAGAACTTAAAGAAAAGAGAACAAAAAGGCTTAAAAAACAAAGAGGATTTTAAAACAAAGGAAACTTAACCAAAAACACTCTAAAAAGAAAGAACACACTCAAAGACCTAAATAATAATCAAAAATCAAAATCAAAATAAGAAAAACTACCTCATAGGGTTGGAAAGGAAAAGAACAGTAGCCGGCTCCGTAACTCTATTAGATAAATATAACTTGGTTTTATTTCCATTGACTTTAAAAGATGTTTGGTCAGTTAAAACTTCAATGGTGCTAAATGGATAGACTTTAAGCACATCATAAGGGCTAGTCCATCGAGACTGTAATTTTCCAGGAAAGAGTTTTAAATAAGAATTATATACCAGAGCCTTATTGCAAATTTTAAACTCACGAGGATTGATGTGTCTATCATGCCATTTCTTGGTCAGTTGCTTATAAATTTTGGCATTTTCATAGGGATTAAGGTGAAACTCATCAAGTTCATCTAACTGTAATAACCTCTGTTTTCTAACTTGTCTTGAGTTGAAGTTTAAGAAATTGATTGTCCAAAATGCTTTAAAAGTAATAAAGAGATCAAATGATACAGAGACATGTCGATAGGTGTCTTAAAAGTAGTTCGGTGTGCCAAAAGTGTATCATCCAATTTTATAGACCAATCTTTCCTATAAGTACTAATGGTTGTTTCGAGAATTCATTTAATTTCTTGATTTGAAATTTCCACTTAACCGCTAGTTTGTGGATGATGGGATGTGGCAACTTTATAGGGAATACCATATTTAGATAGGAGGGTATCAAATTGTTTATTGAAAAAGTGTTAACCTCCATCATTAATTATAGTTCTAGGTGTTCCAAACCTTGTAAAAATTTTTCTTTTAAGGAACTTCACCACCCCTCTGGCATCATTAGTGGATAAGGCAACTGCTTCCACCCATTTACTTACATAATTGATTGCCACTAAGATATATTGGTTGGAAATTGACTTAGGGAATGGAACCATAAAATTGATGACCCAAACATTGAAAATCTCGCAAACCAAAATATTACTCAAAGGCATATCATGTCTCCATTAGATGTTATCACTTCTTTGGCATCTATCACATGACTTAACAAATTCAAATGCATCCTTAAAAAATGATGGCCAATAGAATCCAGATTTGAGAACTTTATGTGCAGTTCTACTTGCCCTCGAATTGTCCTCTAACTTCTTTAGAATGAAAATGCATCAAAATAGAAGGCACTTCACTTAAAGAGACACATCTTCTTATTATTCCATCACCATAAATCTTGAACAAATATGGATCATACCAAAGAAACTTATTGATATCTGAAAGAAAAATTTTCCTCTGTTGGTAAGAGAAATCAGAAGGAATGACATTGCCAGCTAAATAATTCACATAATCAGCATACCATGGTAAGTCATCTTGAACTCCTAATAAATGATCTTCCAAAAACATCTCCTTGATGTCTTATTGGGCCCCTTTTTACATTACCTCCTCATTTACCTCGATAAAAAATCGGTAACAAAATTCTCAACGCCCTTTTCATCCTTAATTTCTATGTCAAACTCCTGAAGCAATAAAACCCATCTAATTAGTTTAGGTTTTGAATCTAGTATATTTATTAAATATTTCAATGTTGCATGATCAGTATATACTATTACCTTTGATAAAACCAAATATGAACGAAACTTATCAAATGTCAAGATAACAACCAGCATTTTTTTCTCAGTCATGGTGTAATTCTTTTGGGCATCATTCAAAGTCATATTTGCATAATAAATAGGATGAAAAATCTTGTCCTTCCTTTGTCTAAGAACCGCACCAATGGCAAAATCACTAGCATCACATATTAATTCAAAAGGTAGAGACTAATTAGATGAAACTATAATAGGTGCACTTAAAAGCTTAGACTTGAGAAGTTAAAATGAATGCATACACTTTTCATTAAAGTTTAATGTTGCTTCTTCAGCCAATAACTAGGTAAGAGGCTTATAGATCTTTGAAAAATCCTTAATGAACCTCCTATAAAATCCAGCATTTCCTAAAAAAACTCCTTATTGCTCGAACAGAATTTGGAGGTGGAAGTTGAGTAATGACTTCCATATTTATTGGATCTACCTCTATGCCTCTACTGGATATCTTATGTCCCAGTACTATACACTCCTGCACTAGAAAAGTGACATTTCTCCCAATTCAATATTGGATTTGTTTCTTCACATCTTTGGAGCACTTTATCCAAATTGTCTAAGCATAAGTTAAATGATTATCCAAATACTGAAAAATCATCCATGAAATCATCTATGTAAGACTCAATCATATCAGAAAAAATGGCTAACATACAGCGTTGAACAGTGGTCGGGGCAATACATAGCCTAAAATACATACACCTATAAGCAAAGGTGCAATAAGTACAAGTGAAAGTTATTTTTTCTTGGTCCTCAAGGGCTACTAGAATTTGTAAATATCCACTATAGCCATCCAGTGCACAATGGAAGCTATGCCCTGGCAATATTTCTTTAACTTGATCGATGAAAGAAAGTGGGAAATGGTCATTTCTTATGGCGTCATTCAACTTTCGATAGTCAATGTACATTTGCAACCCAGTGACCCTTCATTTTTTCTATTTGCTCATTCTTTTTATTCTAAACCACAAAATACTCCCTTTTTTGGGTACCACTTGAATTAGGTTAACCCAAGGTAAATCAGAAATTTGATAAATTATACCCACATATAGTAACTTAATTACTTAATTCTTAACAACTTTCTTCATATTTTTATTTAATCTTCGTTAGAGTTGGACCAAAGACTTACTGCCTTCTTCCATAAAAATATTATATGTACAAATTGAAGGGCTTAATCCTTTGATATTTGAAATTTTCCAACCTATAGCCTTAATGTGCTCTCTTAATACCCTCAGTAATTTGTCCTCCATACTTTCATTTAAATATGATGAAATAATCACTAGCAATTGTTATGGGGGACTTAGAAAAGCATACTTTAAATGCGAAGGAAGGGGCTTTAATTCCAATTCTGATAGCTCTTCATTTGATGGCTCGCTCTGGCAAAGGCTTAAAAAACCTTTCCATGCTCTCAAATCTTTTAAAAGAATGCCACACTGAAGATACCTTCCTTGCATCCAAAGCTCCTAAAACTTTAACTACTTCCTTTTCATTCAAATCTAAAGACTGAGAATGAGTTAACACCTTCTGCAATAGGTCTGAACATAATACCTTGGTGGGGTCACTTAGGCAATGCTGGATACCTATAAAATTGAAACAATCATTGTCTATTGGATGCTTCATTGCTTTAATCATATCAATGTCTATTTCCTCATCGTAAAATCTCAAAATCAATCTTCCACTATGCATATCAATTAGTGCCCTTATCGTAGCCATAAATGGCCTTCTTAGACTAATAGGCACCTTAATATCTTCCTCCATATCTAATACCAAGAAATCCATGAGAAAAATAAACTTATCAACTTTAACTAAAACATCCTTGTTGAACAAAGGGTAGGTTCCACCTTTATTTTGATGATGAAAAAATTACACCTTTATTGTGATGATGACAAAGTGTTTGGAGTACATTTGATGAATGAGAAATTAAGTTAGTAATAAAGTGAAGTTTGTAAGTCATTAAATAATGTTTTAGTTAATGGTTAAATAAATGAATAAATTGGTGATTTGAGAAATTGGATAAATTGATGATGATTTGATAAATTGGATAAATTGATGGTAATTTGGTAAATTGGATAAATTGATTGTGTTAAATTTGTATAATATGTTAAGATTTGATTAGCAAGGTTTTTTTTGTGTTTAATTGGGTTAAGATTTGATTTTAGATTAATTGGACTGAGATTTGGGTCGAAAGTGTGTTGATCCAGAAGAGGTCGGTCCACTGAATGGATAGATCGGTTAACCAAATGACAATACTGAAGGAGCATCGGCGGACCAAAGGTAGATTGGTCGATCGAATTATGGCGATCGGTCAATCAAACGAACGTGCTGAGGAGATCGGCTGACCAAATAGAGATATTGAAGAGATTGGTAGATCGAATAAAAGTATTAAAGGTAGATCAGTTGATCGAACCTTGAGACCAGTCGACCGAATGAAAATTTTCTGAAGATCGATCGATTGAACGTGGACTATCAGTTGACTTAACATGAAGAATATGTAACAACGGGTAGACTGTACGACATATATATTATTTAATGAATATGAACATTGGGCAACAACTAATTGAGCTTATAAATAGTATAAATAGGTGTGTTGAGTATTGTTTAAGTATGCAAGAAGTGTGGAAAGTATTTATACATTATTGTTGAGTATTCTTGAGGGTGTATGAGTAATTAGTGAAGTTGTAGTTGTACTTTTGTGAAGGTTATTCTTAAGTCATAAAAAGATTGTTATAGGTTATTCTTGAGTCTTGAAGGAGAAGAGTGATAGATTATTCCTAAGCATTAGAAAAGGGAGAATGAAAGGTTATTATTGAGCCTATAAATAGGATTGTACTGTGTACTCTTGTTGATTGCAACAAGAACGAAATTTGAATAGTGGTGTTGGGGACTGGATGTAGGACAAGTAGATTTCTTCGAACCAGAATAAATCATTTATGTTTCTTCTCCCCTTTCTCTTTTATTTTTATGTATTTAATTTAATTGTTTAAGTTATTTTTGTTATTTAATTTGTACAATTAAATTATTACTTAGCTTCCTCATTTAATTGAAAATGATAAAAAGATTTATGTTGACAATATTGAAAAGAGTTTTTAAGATGTAATTCACCTCCTCTTAGGTGCCACATAGGGCCAACAATTAGTATCATAGTATAGGTCTAACATTGGATTAATTCTAACAAATTTTTTAGCAAAGATAGATGGCACTTAGCTTAGATGTTCCTCATTTGTTTAATGGAGAAAACTTTAGATATTGGAAAAATAGAATGAAAAATCCTCTTTTAAACTTAGGAAAATATTAATGGAAAATGATAGAAAATGGTCCTTATATACCTTCGAAGCCTGTAGAAAGTCTAACACTCAAAAAAACATTAAAATTAGATGAAATTAAAAGAAATACTATTTCATTTAATTTAAAGTTTTAAAAGTTTTATGTTATGCCTTAAGTATGGACATATTTGAAAAAGTTTCATGATGTGGAAGTATTTAAGAAGTATGGCGTGCATTAGAGGAAATCTATCAAGACAAGGAAGAGGAAAGCGAACACGAAGACGTAGCCCTCCTATGCTTCGTGGATGAAGAGGTACGTACTTCCACAACATCTTATAATGATGTACCATCATGTGCTAAATCCTATGATAATAATGATGAATGTGATGAAGAATAAATTTATGAAGAGATAATAGAGCATATAGAAGAAATAAGTAGGAGGAAAAAGAAATTGTATGATAAGTATATTGAAACCTAGAAATTACTTAATGATTGTAAATTAGAAAATGAAACATTTAGGAAAGTATTAGAATTGAAAGATGTTGGAATACAGCAATTGATAGAATAAAACAGGTTGATAAAGAAACACTCAAAATCAAAATGTGATGATCATAGTTTGGTGAATGAAAGTTAATCTTTTAGATTAGAGATAAATACCCTTAAGGATTCTCTTTCCAGGTTTATGAAAGGAATGAAAATTAGAAATCATGTTAAATAGTCAAAGGTCATAAATGATAGACATGGTTTAGGTTATATGATCGATAATAGACCTTCCTCTAGTATGACTAAATTTAATAAAGGTAAGAACTTAGAGGAAGAAGAATCTAGGCCATCCATTAAACATGTTTCTATGCCTTCATCATCTAGCTACCATCATAAGAAGAATCATCATGCATTTTTTTATGCATCAAAACCATCATATAGAAAGAATATGCCTAAAAATAGAAATAATTTATTTGTAAATGCACATCATCAAAATAATGCATATAGGCCTCCTACTTCATATGCACCTCATGCATATATGAATGTTCCTATAAATTTGTAAATGCTCATCATATGCCTTTAAATGTCTCTCATACATATTCTAGACAAGGTTTTCATCAAAGAAAAATGCTTACATCTAGATATACATATAGTAACAATTTAAGATCTCATTGTCATGATAGATTTAGAAGTTACAATGGATTTAGGCCAAGGTATGGTCATAGGAATGCATATACACCCTTAACTTGTCATTACTATAATTCCTCTAGAGATATTCAAAAGTATTACTTTGATCGTTTAAATGTGAGTGTTTTGTTGAATGGATAAGAAAGATATAAAGCTAACCATCAAGGATCCAAGATGATATGGGCACCGAAAGTCCGTTAAATTTATTTTATAGGTATTAAAGGGCATCTATAAGAGCATAAAAGAAAAATAAATCGCCAACATTGTTAAACCAAGGACGTATAAAAAAAACAAGAGATTGGTGATAAACTATTAAAAGAGAGGTACATCTTAGTCCTATATTTATTTTGTTAATTATATTTTACGTGATGTTTTAGATAATTAAATCTACTTAAATTTGTGTATTACTTGATATTTTGTGAATTAAATTATAAATAGAGTAATGGAATTCTTGAAAATATGTTTTTTTAAAATTTTTTTTGGAGAAATCTATTTGCGTACTTCACTATCGGTCCCCCGATAGGGTGAATTTGACTGACCGAATGTGTTTTTCAGGTATATCGGTTGACTGATATGAGTTAATCGGCCGACCGAATGTTGTGCAGGGACATCGGTCAACCAATATCAATGATTGGGTTGACCAAATGATTGAAATTATGATATTTTAATTCCTGTCTCCTATGCTATTTGTGTATGATTTTATTTAGATAAATTTCTTTTATTTTTTATCCTTGATTGAATTTAAAAGATGATTGCAACTTTTAAGTCTCTTGTTGAAAAGCCTCTTAAAAAAATTTAAATCTTTTTAAGTTTTTGGATAATTAGGTGTCATGATAAATGTTTTAAGTACTTACTTTAAGTGTTTCCAAGATGTTTAGATATTTTATAAATTATATAACCTTTTTCTTTTGCACTTATAGGAATATTAAAAAACATAGTATGAGCATATTTTCATAATCAAAGTTTCTGACTTTTTAATTCCTCTAATGCATTCTAAACCTTTGCACTTACTTATTTTTAAGAAAAATTGTCTTCATTAAGCGGAAACTTAGAATTTTTTAAAGGTTTTAATAAATTGCAGCCGTGTATTAGTTTAAGAAATGATTTTTGAAAGGAAATTAGTTTATTCAAAATTGTTTGAAAGTTGAAATATTGTTATAGAAAAGGTTTCAAGAATCATAAAAAATTTTAAATTTTGATTTCACGTATTTTATGATAAGATCCTTTAGGCATGACTTTCAATCTTTAGAAAAAGTTTATGATGCTTTAAAGTTTTATTCATATATTGAGGGGGAGCACGGAACCTCATTGTATAATTGAATATATTCTCGATAATTTCTTCCATGAGCTTTTTAAAGTCAAGCAAGAATACATTTGTGGTTAAATGATGATATGATCCTTCTCATGCATTTTATGTGTTACATTGAAAATTTTATTGTATGAATTTAGGGGGAGTCATTGATAGAGCTTATGCTTAGTTGGGACTCTTAAAATATTTTCTAACAATTGGTGTCAAGTATGAAGTAACTTTAATTGATATCTTGAACTTGTTTGCATCTGGATGTTGTTATTGATTTTTGGAAGTATCATTTTCAGAAGAGAAAAGTGCTATATTTTTAGTATTTGTTGATGATGCGTTGCATTCTTTATTTTATTTTGAATGATATTAACAATTGGCATTGTGGTAGTTGATTTGATGAAATTGATCGTATCACTCATTGTCATGCATTGTCTTTATTACAATTGGTATCAACATATCATTTTTTAACAACTTATGATGTTTGTAAACAAATGGTTTCTTACTTTTAAGAATGTTTTTAAAATAACAAGAATAATTGGTATCAAGTTTATTTTCCAACAACTGGCATCAAGTTTTTTTTCCTCTAGAATTTGATATCATGTTTTTTAACAATTAGTATAGACATGTCTCATCTTCGGTATATTTGGTTTCAAGCGTGAGATTTTTCAGTTTCACCATTTTTTCCATAACAAATGATATCACCTTTTAACAATATTTGGTATCTATGTTGATAACTATTTGATTGTAAAACTTTCCAATGAGAATTGGTTATCTTTATCCCTCTTTTGAATATGTATGTTAATATGTTTTGAAGGATATCTTGGTAAGTTTTGTTAAGGGGGAGCATTGAATTGAAATATATGTTTAGAAGAGTACTAAACATGTTATTGGTTGTATACTTTTTGATGATTACAAAAAGGGGGAGAATGATAGAAGTGATATTAGAAAAAAATAGATATTAGAAAGAACTCACAAGGTTTGTGATGTTTACATGTTTGATTAGTTTGATTTGTGTGTTGCATACTTCTAATATCACATGGTTTTGTTTTTGTCATCATCAAAAAGGGGGAGATTGTTGAATGAAGATTTGGTTCCACCTTTATTTTGATGATGACAAAGTGTTTAGAGTACATTTGATGAATGAGAAATTAAGTTAGTAATTAAGTGAAGTTTGCAAGTCATGACATATGTTTTAGTTAAAGGTTAAATAAATGAATAAATTGGTGATTTGGTAAATTGGATAAATTGATTATGATAAACTTGTAAAATGTGTTAAGATTTGATTAGCAAGGTTTTGGTTATGTTTAATTGGGTTAAGATTTTATTTTGGATTGATTGGGTTGAGATTTGGGTCGAAAGTGTGTTGATCCAGAAGAAGTCGGTCGATTGAATGGATAGTTTGATCGATTGAATGATGATACTGAAGGAGCATTGATTGATTGAAGGTAGATCGATCGACCGAACTACGGCGATCAGTCGATCGAACAAACGTATTGAGGAGATCAACTGACCGAATAGAGATATTAAAGAGATCGGTCAACCAAAGGTATACCGGTCGATCGAATACGAGTACTAAAGGCAAATTGGTATGCAATTTGGTTGACGATACTGAAGGAACATGGACTATCAGTTGACCGAACATGAAAATATGCAATGATGGGCAGATTGTGTAACGAATATATTTTTTAATGAATATGAACATTGGACAATGACTAATTGAGCTTATAAGGAGAATAAATAGGTGTGTTGAGTATTGTTCATGTAGGAAATAAGCATAGTAAGTGTTTATACATTATTTTTTAGTATTCTTGAGGGTGTAAGAGGTATGCTATGTTTTTCGTGAAAGTTAGAAATTGTCAAATGAAATCATGAAATGCCATTATAGTCATTCTCATCGATGTCAACGACTAAATGATCAAAGATCTAAAAGGGTCATTGGGTATCCCACTCTAGTTGTCGTAACTGACGTACCTAAATTAGGATAAATAATTGATGAAAAAATTATTTATTTCTTAAAAAATGTAGAAAAAATTATTATTTTCAATAGTATTCAATTTATATTCAATTTCATTAAAATTAAAT
>JAOXYD010200250.1:0-22234 GCA_028565735.1 Pinacopodium congolense | reverse complement strand
GATTAATTCATAAAATTGGCCATCTTAGGTATAATTTCTAGTTTAATTGCTAGGTAATTAACTTTTGATCTGTAATTATCATTAGTTAATACCACTTATATCAATAGGTTAATTAATTTTATAGGTAAACTTAATCAATTAGTTTAAAGTTCCAATTTTTTAGGCTACATGATCTAAGCTTGTGAGATTATGGTCTAAGTAAATTATTCCTTAGTTTTTAAGGTTGTCGTGCCACTAAATTTAGAGAGCTTATTCTAGGTTATAGTGACAACTTTTTTATTATATAGGATTTGTCTAAAATTAGAGGAATAAAGGATATGCCTATAACTAACATTCTAAAATTAGCACAATTTATATTTTCAATGATCGATAGTAATTCATGAATTCGGATAATATCTTCTACCTAGCTTTTTGTTCTTGTTATTTTCTTTTTTGTTTATTCACTTTGATTTTGTTAGTAGTCTTTGTGTTTATTTAATTATATCGCATCTAAGGTTTGTTTTCATTTTTTTTCTTTTACACAACATTAGAAATAGTTTGAAAACATAACTAGTTCTCTATGTGATCGACCTTGATTTGCCCTACTATATAGTAGGTTAGTTAGGTATTTATTATTTAGTGAGCTCGTGACAAATCCACCAATCAGTAATAGGTGTAGACCCAAAAAGTACACCTACCTAATTTTAGTAACCCAAAGGTCAGAAAAGAGTTTAAGGGATTACTTTTAACAATTAATTTTTAAGGAAACATCAATCCTCAGTCTTAATAAGGGGTTGACAATAGTAACTTTCGCAAAGGGACTAGGCCTTATAAAACTATATGGAACTTGATGAAAAAAAATTACCTTGAAGTTTTTAGGAGTTATAAATTAGGGCACAAAAATACGTGGATATGGAGTATGCTAAACATAACATGAGAAGCCTTACCAACAAATATAATGAAGATAGAAAGAGAGATGCATCTTTGATTAATGAAGCTAAGAAGAAGACATCATATATAGAGTGATCGAAAGGAAAAAAAAAAGAGGAAGATTATAGAAGATCTCCCTAAGTTTAATACGTCCCTCAATATAGTTGATTATTATATCTCTTAAATAATGATCTAGTCGAGAAACCAAAAGTAATAACTATCAACCCTACTAAGAGAGAAAAGAAGTTAGACTATCTCTTTCGCTAGGATATATGAGGAGTAGCTAATATTAAACTTGGTAAAGAAGGAAGGTTAAGTTATTTCCTAAAAAGAACTTGCAATGAATGGAAAAATCAAAGAGAAACCATAAAGGAACCTTTTACAGTGGTTACACCCAAGCAAAGGAAGATACATATAATCATAGGAGGTGATCATAAAAAATTAAAATACTAGTCAAAGAAAACATTACAAGAAGAATGCCCTTATTATAACATATCTAATAAAAGAAACAAAGGACTTTGCAATCATCTCTTATGAAATGGATAATAGATCCTTAATCTATCATTAAAAGATTCCATGTTGTGGCTATTGATATCCAACTCCTTAGTTAATATGGCTATTGAAATGAATATTGCTACATATAAAAAAGTGTTATAGGCATTTTATTCTATCATGCCTTTAAATGGATAGGTTGAAGATGATTACCTAAACCTTTACCTGGTTGAAGATGATTATTATTTTCTTTCTTTTTTAGTTGCTTCAATTTCATTAGTGGTCTTTCTATTTGTTTAAATTTCATCCTATATAAGGATTTTCTTTTTTTTTTTAATTTCGTGTAACATTAAGAATAGTTAAAAAATACTACCAATTCTCTGTAAGATCGATCTTGACTTGCTCTACTACCTAGTTAATTAGGTTAGTTAGGTATTTTATTATTTAGTAGCTCACGACAAGCTTTTATCAAAGTTTTGGCGTCGTTGCTGGGGAGTTGACGTAATGTGTTTTGCTATTTTTGTTGTTGTTCTGTTCTTTATTTGTTGACATTTCTTATCTTATTTTCTATTTTACCTTTCTTATAGCCCTTCAAAGTATAAAATTACAGAAATTTGTGATGGAATAGAGGCTCACTACTTTCTACATTTAACCCTTTTTCATTATCTCCCATTATAGATTGCACGAGGCTTTAACATTATGAGCTTATTTAGCACACTCATATTAAGTGTTTCTAAGTTATTATTTTAGTTTCATTTATTTAGGTATTAAATGGAGTCTTGATTTGGAAGGAGGGAGCAAAAATCCAAGCAAAAGTCAAAAGTTTTATAAAAAAATCAAGAAGAGTCACATGTGTGACTCATTAATTAGAAAAATAGGTAGGCACAATTGTGACTCCTTGTCTCTCAAAGTGGGTTACGCGCCTCCAAAGTTATGATCGTGATCTACCCTTCATATACATGTTCTCTACGGGTTTTTGGCATGCTAGGCCATATATAAGGGCATAGAACCTTAAAAGCTGTCAAGAATTAATCTGAAACTTGCTCTCTATGCTAAAAAACAAGTTTTTAAAGCTCCAAAGGGAAGAAATCAAGATCAGTCATCAAAAACTTCAAAAGTTCACCAATTTTCCAAATTTTCCAAATTGGGGAGTGAAGTGAAGAGTTAAATAATAAAAAAAATTCAAAAGTTCATCGGTTTTCTAGATTTTCCAAATTGGGGAGTAAAGTGAAGAGATCAAACTTATTTTTGTTTCTTTCATTTTTCTCTGTTATTTTATGTTTTATGGAAAATATGGTTGTTACAAGGTATAAGGTAAGTCTTCTTCCCCTATTAAAGATATGTAACTAAGATGTGAGCTATGTGGGTAGGATATCCATGATAATTTGGAGTGGAAAAATTGATATCACTTAATTATACATCTTTTAGGAAATTTTTTATAATGACAATCTTATGTTTTAGATGCAATTCCAAGGTGATTTGGGTGCATATTTGATTAATTCTTGAATAAGGTGTTTCTTATGTTGTTTTAGATGATTGTTCATGTTGTACAGAATGTTGGTGAACATGTTAAGGCACTTTTGGAGTTAGAAGAGGTGTGAGATCAATTTGAGAACTTATAGAATCATGTAATGAACTTCTACTCCAATTTTCAAGGTCATATGTCAGGACATTAAGAATGCATTATTTTTTATATTTGTGGTCTGGTGATGCATTAGGTCCAATTATTAAATATCTTCTTTGTTTTGCTTTCTACTTCAGTTTAATTCATTGAATTTGTTAGTTTAGTTTAAATTTTTAGTTTTTATAATTTTAGTTTTCCTTAAAAAAGTTCAATCTAGATTATTAGGTGACTATATTCAATCCTCATGGGATTTATATCTTTTATATTATAATTTATGACCTATAAACTTGTAGTTTAGCGAAAACTAGTAAACAAGTTTTTAGCACCGTTACTGGAGATTGTGATTTTAGCATCTTATTCAATTTGGATTCTTTTGATTGAAGGATTTTTTATGCTTTTTTTTTGTATGATTACAAGTGCATGAAAACAAAAGTAACTAGGAGGTGAAAGAAGTTAAAGGACACCAAAATTTCAAATATCACTAATTATCAAAGAGAAATTCGAAGAGTGAAATACCAAAAAAGCTATTGAAAGAATAATGATAGAAGATAGGAATCAAGGCGAGCATCAAAGAACTCTCATGGACTTCATGAAGCATGTCTTCAAGTTAATCAGTAGGGTATTATAAGACCTCTAGTAAAGGCCAATAATTTCAAGATTAAGCCGACATTATTGAACATGTTATAGATAAATGTGAAATTCTATGGCTTGGCCAATGAAGATTCAAATCCTCACCTAGCCACCTTCTTAGAAGATGAGGTTGTTCTCTTTTAAGCTAAAGGACTGAGCCAAGGCTTAGTTAAACTCTTTGGGTCTAGAAAATATCACGACATAGGATCAGTTAGTACAAGCCTTTCTAGTTAAGTATTTTCCACTGGCGAAGACTACCAGAATCCTAAAAAAAATAACAAATTTTCAGTAGAGTGATGTTGAATCTTTATATGAGACTTGGTAAAGGTTCAAGGAGCTACAAAAGAGTTACCCCCACCATAATCTACCAAGGGAATTTCTACTGAAAATATTTTATAATGGAATTTTTACACAGATAAGAGGTATAATAAATGTAGCAGTTGGGGAATATCTGATGCAAAAGATAATAAATGCATCTCATTATCTATTGGAAAAGATGGAGAATAACTACTTGTTGACAATGGAAAGGAGTACGTAACCCCTGTTAAAGGAGAAAAGGGGATGATACTTATAGATTTAGTGACAACCCTTCAAGCACAAACTCAGTCCTTTCCAAGAAACTAATCAACTTATAAGATACGTCTTCCTCTTCAGTAAAAGCCATGCAACTTAGATGTGAGTTATGTGGTTAGGATAGTCATTGCACGGATGATTGCTTCATGATGGAGACTAATGGCCTGGAGCAAACCAATTACAAAGGAGGACAACCAAGAGGTAACAATTCTTACTCCAATACTTATAATTCGGGGTTGAAAACTACCTAAATTTCTCTTAAATTAATAATATAGGCAACATCACGAGACCATAATGGACACTCGGCTTCCAACAAGGTAGGCTTGGATCATTAGAAATGAATATGGACAATTTGATGGATGTACTTAATTCCAAATTCACAAGCCAATATGAGACTCAAAAGAGGATGGAAGTAAAGTTTGATCAAATTTTAAGGAATCATGCTTCTTCAATCCATAATTTGGAGGTTCAGGTTGGGTAGCTTGCAAATTCATTATCTACAAAAAGTATGGAGAGTCTTCCAAGCAATACAGACTATAATTTGATAGAGCAATTAAAGGCAATCAAGCTTAGAAGTGGCAAGCAACTAGAGGAAATCAAAGAGAAGGTTGAAAACCCCAAAGTGGAAAGTCAAAAAAAAAGAAAAAGGGAAAGAGAGGAGAAGCCTTATGTGCCACCGCTACCATACAAGCCAAAGTTCCTTTTTTGCAAAGACTTAAGAAGAATCAAATGGATGCACAATTTACCCAGTTCTTGGAGAAATTAAAGAAGTTGCAAATTAATTTGCCATTTGTAGAAGCATCAGAGAATATGCCCACGTATGCTAAGTTTTTTAAGGACATCCTATCCTATAAAAGGACTTGGGAAGATAACCAAACAGTGACTATAACAGACAGTTGTAGTTCCATCATCACTAGCCATATGCCATTTAAGTTACAAGATCCAAAGAGTTTCACTATACCTTGTGTTGTTGGTAACTTGAAATTTTTTAGATGTTTATATGATTTAAGAGTAGGTATTAACTTGATGCCTTTGTTTATTTTTAGAAAATTGAGGTTAAGCGATACAAATCCAACTTCTATGCTCATTCAGTTAGTAGACCAATCAATAAAAAAGCCTGTTGATATAGTGGAGGATGTGTTAGTCAAAGTTGATAAATTCATCATTTCAGTAGATTTTATGGCGTTAGATTTTGAGGAAGATAGAAACTATCCATTAATTCTTGGCTAATTATTCATGAATACTAGAAGGGCGTTAGTGGATGTACATAAAGGAAAGTTGGTCCTTAGAATTGGTGATGAGCAAGTTGAGTTTAGCATGAAAGTAGTGCTTACAGGAAAATAAGTGTGGTTGTTGAGTCTAGAAAGGAACATGAGATGAAGCTCAAGGAAGAGGTAGATTTGAAAGATGACGAAGGAAGTAAGAAGGATGAGGGGTTAGGTAACATGTTTAAATAAGAAAGTTTAAGAAGAAAAAATTCCCCTATTATATTCTCCTTAGTGAAACCACCTGTACTTAAGTTACAATTCTTACTTCCACATTTGTGGTATGTTTTCTTAGGTAAGGGAAAATACTACCCCTTAGTATTCCTAAAACTTTGACTTTAGAACAAGAGGAGAGGGTGGTTAAGATGAGAACGAGGAGGATTAGAGCAATATTGAAGTTGATTCCAAGTAAACTTAGAGTCGATTGAGAGAAACATTTAAGGTTGATTAAGTTTACAAGCATGGAACTCTCAGATTAGAAACCTCTAAAGGAAAAACATTAAAGGCTAATGAGTATCATGATACGTTATATCTTTGAGAATTTCCACCAAAAGAAAGGGAAGTAATCTCTTTCCTTTCTCTTGTTTCTTAAAGCTAAAACTGATTATAGTCAAGCTAATAACTCTAAATTAACATGTTATGTTGTTAAATAAGATTTTGTTAAGTTCGTGTGATTATTTGTGCATCTTCTTTTAATCTTTAAGTTATTTTTTATTGTTGAATTTTATTATTTCTTGTTATTAATAATTCAAATACAGGCTTGGTGTTTTATATTATTAAATGTAGGTTTGGTGGATGAAACAAACTTATATCTTATTTTTCCAAACTCTTTAGGTTATATGGAATGTAATAAACTCTATCAAGCCATGCCTACAAGTTGATATCAATTTTTAGGGGTGTTTTGTTTCCCTTTCCTTTTTTACACTTCATGCATGCTAATTTGTTTTCCATCTTCCAAATTAAGGACAATTTGGGTTTAAGGGGGGGAGATGAACTTACTTGATCACATTTTTCATTTTTCACACATTTAAATTATTGTGAGTCCAATAGGAATAACTTGAATATCACATATTTGAATATTTGAAATTAGGAGTTGATTGTTAATTATGGTATTTTAATTCAATTAATGTTTTTGATTTTGGTAGCATTAAGCAATTCTTGAATGATTTATAATCCAAATTTGACTTCAAAATTTTTTATTTTATTTTGCATGATTGCATGTGTTTTGCATGACCTTATTGTATAATATCAAGTTTTTAATATTGTTGATTGTGGATTGTTATATGAATTTGGAATAGTTTCTAGTTTAATTAATGAAAAGTTTATATGTGCTTAAATGAAGTGAGCAAAATTATTCACTCTACTGGCTCCATAACTATAAAAAGGTTGAAGTGTATGAGTAAAGTTAAGAGCTAATAGCTATTTGTAATTATGATCTAGATGAGTAACTAGAAGTGTTCATGATAAAATGTTCACCTATATATAAAAAGGTTGGATAACATTGCAAACAAGCTAAAAATGGTAATTGAGTTGAGTAATTGGGAGAAATTCACGACAAAATATTTGCCCTCTCGTCAAATGTTTTTGTTTTTTTGTTTTTAGTGAATGTTTAATTTGTTACTTGAGGAAAAGCAACAGTTCAAGTAGTGGGGGGTATTTGATATCTCCTAATTATACATCTTCTAGGAATGTTTTCATAATGACTATCTTAAGATTAGGATGAAATTCCATGTATTTTTAATGCATATTTGATTAATTCTTGAATAAAGTGTTTCTTATGTTGCTTTGGATGATTCTTCATATTATGCAGAAAGTTAGTGAACATTTTAAGGCACTTTTGGAGCTAAAAGAGATGTGGATCAATTTGAGGACTTAGAAAATCATGTTATGAAGTTTTACACTAATTTTTAAGGTCATATGTCAAGCCATTAAGAATGTATCAAGAGAAGAATAAGAAAAGCTCAAACAAGCACCAATTTTGATACTGATGATTTTGATGATGCATTAGGTGCACTTATAAAGCTTCCTTTGTTATGAAATTTTATAGAGGGTAAGAACATCATGTGAGAAATCTATACATACAATATCATGACCATTGGAGGTCTGTAGAAGAAATTATAGCCAAAAGACCAAGTAGAGCTGAAAGTTAGAAAAGATGACATGGTAGGATGACGTGCTAAAGTTGATTCTATGATATTTTAGATAGGGAAGACGTGGAAAAACCCTAGAAGACACCCTTCTAAGCCTAAGGAACATCTAAGAGAGAAATGAAGGGTTTTGGGAGGAGAAAATCTTCAAGAAACTTAAGATTAAAAAGGAGAAATCATGATTTGAGGAAGCTGTCTAGATTTTCCAAAAAAAGGGCCTTTAACATCATTATTAGTTCATCTTTCCTTTACTTTCCTTTTGATGTTAAATATGAATAATGGTTATTTGAACATGATTATGGATTGCTAGATCTAGTTTAGGGATTTTTTTTGAATTGTTTATCTAACTTTTATTGTATTAATTTAATGCATAGTTGTTTGTGTTTATTGTTGAGCCTATAATCACTTTGAATCGAGAGATTATTTTGATTTATTTGAGTTAAGTTATGCAATGAGAGTTGGTGAGCTAACATACCTGAAATTATCAGATTAATAGGTTATTCAAGAGAGATCTTAATTACTTGCTAATTTTCCTTAGAATTGCTTTAAATTCAATTGCATTGTTAAGAGCAATGTTATAGACTAATATATTGGAATTCAGCTTGTAATTAATTCAATTGGGATTAATTGATTAGATCTTGAGAGAGTGTAATCAAACCATTGGATATATATTTTCAAACATAATTTAATCAATAAGGTAAAAGGAGAATAAACAAGGATATAATACCTCCTAAGTCTCCATTATTGAGTATCTTCTTTTTTTTTTTGTTGCTTTCTTCTATAGTTTAATTCATTGAATAGTTTAAATTTTTAGTTTTTATAATTTCGATTTACCTTAAAAAAAGTACAGTTCAGATTCTTAGGTGACCATATTCAATCCTTGTGGGATTGACATTTTGTTATGCTATAAGTTAGAACCTGTAAACTTATAATGTAGCGAAGACTAGTAAATAAAAACTACCAAAATTTCTCTTGGAACACTAACAATGCAAGTTAAAACATGAGCCCATAAAGGCTTACTAGGTTTCCAATAAAACAAACTTGGATCTTTGGAGGATAATATGGACAAATTGATGGATGTTTTGGGTTCTAAGTTTACAAATCAAGAAGATAGCTAAAAGAAGATGTTTGTAAGATAAAAGGAAAGCCAAAAGAGGATGGAGGCAAAATTTGATCAAATAGTAAGAACCATGCATCATCCATCTACAAATTGGAAGTTAAGTGGGTCAACTTACGAATGCTTTTTCATCTAGAAATTTGGGGAATCTTCTAAGTAACACTGAGGTTAATCCAAGAGAATAATTGAAGGCTATCACACCAAAAAGTGGCAAGCAGTTGGAGGAGCCAAGCGAGAAAGGTGAAGATGTAAATGAGAGAGCTAAGGGAAGGAGAAAGGTAAGGAGAAAGTGGAAGAGAAGGAAGAAGAGACAGAAGAGATATAAGAGGAGAAGCTCTATATTCATCCACCACCATACAAACCCAAGTTCCCATATCTACAAAGACTCCAGCAACATCAAGTGGATGCACAATTCTCCAAGTTCTTGGAGAAGTTGAAGAAGCTCCAAATCATCTTGTCATTTATGGAAGCATTAGAAAGTATGCCCAAGTATGCCAAGTTCTTAAAGGATATCTTGACTCATAATCGCACTTAGAAAGACAACCAAAAAGTGGCCTGGATAAAGAGTTAAAACTCAATCATCAATAGCCACACGCCTTCCAAGCTACAATATCCAAGGAATTTCGTTATACCTCGTGTTATTAGTAACTTGGAATTTTCTAAATGTCTATGTGATTTAGGAGATAGTATTAACTTGATGCCTTTATCCATCTTCAGGAAATTAGGATTAGGAGATGTTAAACCAACCTTTATGCTCATGAAATTGGCGGATCATTCCATTAAAAGGCCATATGGAGTGGGGGAAATTGTCTTAGGAAAAGTAGAAAAATTTATTATTCTAGTTGACTTTGTTGTGATGAATTTTGAAGAGGATAGGAATTGCCATTTGATTTTGGTTAGGCCCTTTATCAATACTGGTAGGGCATTAGTGGATGTGCACGAGGGGAAGCTAGTGTTGATAATTGGAGATGAGAAAGTGGAGTTTAGCATGAAAAAATCTTTGAAGAAACCAGTGGAATGCCTTTTTGTATGAAAATTGATATTGTGGATGAATATGTGAAGGAAGTATAAAAGCAAGTTAAGGAAGTTTTGGATGTGCAAGGCAAGGAGATTGTGAACCAAGAGGAGTTAGGTAAGGAGGTTGAGTAAGAAACTTTGAAAAGAACTAAAGCCCCACACCACCCTTCATATTGAAGCCACTCATTTTAGAATTGAAAACCTTATCTTCTCACCTTAGATACACTTTCATATGTAAAGATCACACCTTACCCATCATTATATCCAATCAACTTAACCTAGAGCAAGAGAAGAGAGTCGTAAAGACTATCAAGAAGAGGATGAAAGCTATAGGTTAGAAAATTTATGATAATAGAGGTAACCTCATCTAAATTAATTGAAGAACAAAGGTAAAGATAAAGATATAAATAAAGAACACATAATTTATTAATAAAAATAAATAGTTTAAAACATGAAAGAGAAGAAGAGTAAATAATACAATTGAATATCTCTGTCTCAATTAAGTTATGGTCTTCCAGTCTATTCTTATTCATTTTAGGAACACTCAAACTTGCTACTTATTTTATAGAAACAACAAAAGAAAACTAAACCTATAAAAACAATAACTTAACTAGTAACAAAAACAAGAACTAAACCTAACCCTCACATCTTCTAACTACTTAACTCGTACACCACACAATTGCCTCTTTTCCTTTTATTTTGTTCTCCTTTTATACCTTTTGATGGTAGCTATTAGGGTTACCCAAACCCTAAAAATGTCTAGAGTCAGTTTGGTTGTTTTGCATTTAAAAAACATGCTTTAATACATGTAATGGGCCATAGATTTAGGGATCAACTATGATGCTTTAGAGCGTCATTGATTCTTTTTCATCAATTTGGATTACAATAGTGGCAAATCGACGTTATAGTAACATTGTTATGGGTCATGTTGATCTTCTTCCAAAGTCCATCAAAATTAATCTTTTTAAGCAATTAACTTCTCAAATTGATGGAAAATTATAATTTAAAAAAACAACTTATACATAGGATAAATTCATAGATAAATTGGAGTAAAAACAAATATAAACATGGCATAACAATCTATATAAACTATCCCAATTAAGTATGTGTTCATCATCTAAACTATTTCCCTTAATAAAGGAAATTTTACTTTGTGATTGTGTATTCTCATTTGTATGTCCAAATTCTCACTTATCATTAGATGCCTTTTAGATTCCTAATATACGTTCTAACTTCTTTCATCCATTAATGAATTTTGATAAAGAATCCTTAAGGGTATCTATTTATTTTCTTAAATTTGTATTCTCTTCAATCAATTTTGACTCATTACTATTATCTACACTATAAGAATCTACCATATTATATAATTCATTCTTTAATTTCTCATTTTCTATCTTGCATGCATTTAGAATTTTCAATGTTTCATTATATTTATGAAAAAACATTTTCTTTTTCAAATTCAAATAATCTAGAATTTTGACTAGTTCGTTCAGAGTGAGATCATCAACACAATCATAACAATAATTAAAAGAAGAAGGTACCTCACCCTGATTTATCATAAAGCACATGTTTCCCCATAATTTTGTCAATTATACATTTTAACTTATAGAGGTATCATCACCATCTATTTCCTCATTTTTTGAGGGCTTAGACATACCCTTTCTTATTAGAGTCACCTTCTTTTTTTTTTTTTTTTCCATGTGATTCATCCAATCTCATCTCATGAGTGAGGAGTGACTCAAACAACTATTCCAATGACAAGGTGCTTAAATCTCTAGTAACTTATATAGCTATTATTACCTTTGCCTTTTAAGCTTTTGATAATGATCTAAGCAACCTTCTCCCTAATTCAAGATTAGTCTTACCAAGAACTTTAAGAGAACTAAAATATGAATAAAAAAATGGGCACACAAATTAAAATTTGATTCATTATAATCCACATCAATCAATTCAAATTGATGCAAAAGCATACTCACCTTATTTTCGTTAACTTGAATTTGCCCTTGTATATGTTTTCCAATGTGTGCCATATCTCTTAAATTATTTCACACATATATACTCTATTGAATTCACATTTTTCTAGCACATAAAATAAAATATGTACAACTTTGCTATTAAGAGCAAAGAGTCTCTTATATTTTTCAATCTAATTATTTAAGATTATAGTACTTTAGTCTCTTTATTGTCTACAACTATTGTTTTTGTGAGGATGTAAGAGCTAATTTTTACAACATCCCAATGATCAATTTTATAAATAAAAGGAAGTAATCTTAGGTTTCCAATATGCTTTATTTTTTTGTTAAAAAAATGAGTTTTTCTATTTTTACCATTACAAGCTTTTACTTACTATTTAACTAGAAATATATATTATGTGAGTCTTAACTCTGATACCACTTATTGGACTTATATGCCATCAGTTCCTAGTTGGTCTAATACACAATAAGCTCAAATAATTCAATTATTTAACATTTAATTCTAATTTAATTAAAAAACAACAATACAACACTGTATCGGTTAACAAGTAATAAAGTGGAGCATTTTTATGATTCTATATTACAAGTAGATTACAATTATCTAGAGAGACTCAAGATTTCTTAATTAAACTAGAACAATTGATTTAAACTAAAAAATTCTGACAATGTAAATGAAATTCCAAATTGTCTAAGGATTACCAATTTGATTGATTAGCTAAGGATTAAACCTTAAATGACTTAATTGGGTTATTAAATGGAATGTAATGCCTAATCTAGGTCTTCACTAAATTAAGACATTGTTATGGTTAAGTCAATGCCTTATCTCTAACCATACTAAATTGATCTTTAGTTATTTCCTTAATTAATAGGCATTACGCTTAAATTTAAAGAAGTTTTAATCCTAAATTCCATATTTAAGATTCATACCCTTATGATTAACCAAAGTAGATTTCTTGGATCCTTGATTAAAACCATATTTTTTATTGAATTTTCCAATGATTAAACCATCTTTAATCCCACCTTAAGTGGCTAACTCAAAACAAGCATTAAGATCTCACATAAACAAAGATTAACACCCAAACTTATGATGAGAACTCAATTAATCCATTAAAGAACTTATCTTTAGCTAGAAAACAAATTAACCATGCATATACTTGTTAATCAAACTTATCTTTAACAAGAAATAATCAAATAATCAAAGGAGTATGAAAAAAGAGATTAAGTGTTTAGGAATCACCAAATGATGATACAAAAGGATAGACAGCTTCCAATCATGTCTATGAATTCCCATGAATCCTTAAAACAACCTGAAAATATGAAATACCTACCTAAAAAAGAAAAAAAAAGAAAAACCTAGTCTAGAGAAGAAAAAGGAAAAACCTAACTAGACCTAGTGGTTTCTCTACCTTTTTTAGTGTTAACTTGTTAAAATTGATCTCCAAGCCTCCTTATATATGTTTGCTACAAGATAGAGGCAAGTAGGGCAAGTTGTGGCAACTAGGAGAGTGAGTTCCAACTAGTTTTTGTGTGACATGGAATAACACGGCCCTTGAAGAATAGTCAAATGATGTCATTATGCCACCTCCATTCAACTCCCATATTCAAAGCAAAACAGTGGTCCTTTATAGTTAAATGGTGGTACATCCAGGTCGCCCTTTAACTCCTATTCATAGCTATTTTTGCCGAAATTTTCGAATTTTCTTCAAATCTAAGGCTCCAATATATAAGTTAAAAATTCCAACAAATAATTTAACACTTTAACACTAAATTTGGAGCAAATATGCATTAAATTTTTCTAGAAAACAGTATTAATTAAGCACTTATCTTTTGCTTTTCCTCAAGAAAATCATTCAATCATATAATTCAAAACAACTTACAGCCTTAGGGAAAACTTGCCCACCTTATCAAACATAACCATTAACTCCTTTCCTTAGTCATTCAACCATCAAACAAATCATCAAGATGTTATATGACTAATCAAGTATGGTAATTAACAAACAATGTCAAATGACTTCATATTCTTTCAAACTTCAACCTAACATGCATCAAATCATTTCCATGCATAAAATAGATATGGTCAAAGCGAAATTACTAAATTTTTCAACAATTTCACACCTTTTAACCATTAAGCACAAAATTTAAACATATAAGTGAGTTTTTAAGACTTGATTGAGAGGCCATTCAATCTTATCACTGGAAGATGAACATTTTGTCGTAAACATCTCTGGTAAGTCAATTAAGTCACCTCACATAAATTGGCTATTAACACCACTCATTAACTTCAACTTATTAGTTCAAAGCCAGTGGAGTGAATACATTTTTTACCCACTTTTCACAATTTAAGCACTTTGCCCTTTTTTTTTTCCCCCCATTTTCATTTTCAAAATTTTCCCTTGAATTTCATTTCAAATTTAGGCAAGATATGAAAATACTGAAAGAAGTCATAAAAAGCTTTAGGAATATGCATTTTATACATGGAAACAATTCTTATCAAATATCCATAATTGAAAACATGAAACTATCAAAGTTCATTATTAATTAACATGATTAACTAGTAATATAACATCTAAAAAAATCAAAATAATCGAACTCAAAAGGAAAAATGCTAATGGAAGGCATTAAAATAAAAAATCCACAAATTATAGATTATGTTAAAAAAGATGATAGAATGATAAACTTTAGGAAAATAAACATGCAAGTTATTCCCTCCCCCACACTTAAATTAAACATTATCCTAATGTTCATAAAACAAACAATAAGGCATAAATATTGAAGGAAAAGGGAAAGAAAGCACCTGGAATGAAGATAATATGTGTTAAGATCCAATGGGGTGAACTTGAAACTTGCTCTTTGAAATAATACCTGCAAATCCATAAAAAGAAAGATCAAAGAACCAGAAACCAAATAGAAAAAAGGCATGCTCCATAATAGAAATATGATAAAAGAATGGCAAGGAGCAAAAAAAGGAAATAAAAGAAAAACATACCAAATAAAAGAAAACACACCAAAGCACACAAAATCCTACTTCTACAGTTGCGTTACCTCCCCAAAACTGCTTCTTTAAGGTCTTTTAACTGGATCTTAAAGTTAGAGAATTTTTGTTCTCTTCCCCGGCCCAAAATCCAACATCTTCCTTTCATTCTTGAAACAACAATAGGCCAAATTTAAAAAGGTGGCTAAAACACCTAAATGGGTATGAAAATTTTCAACTGTATCTTTCATGGAACATCACTCATGACTTTTAAAATTCCATGGTAAAAAGGCTTGAACTACCGTGTTTGGCCTAGAATTGAAAGCATCAACACTAATGAAATCTATAACTTCAAATGCTTTATTAGATTCAATCATCATGATTTTAACATTAAGAACTGTAAGAACATTGTCCTCTAGCTTAGGGTAATTTTTAACACCAATGAAATCAACATGATTATGATCCATTTATCATCACACATAAATTCATTTGAACCCGTCATCATACCCTTTAATTTCTTCACTTCCAACAACTTGAGCATTTTACTTATAAGCAACAAAGTTCACATTATAATGCTAATAATTACTTAGAAATTCATCGTCATCACTATCTATAGCATAAATTTCTAACTCAGTCTGCTGGAATTCATCACTTTTATGTTTGAGAGTAGATTAAGAGGATGGATTGTCTTCATTAACATTTCCTTTAAATTGGGATAAGAAAGTTCCAACTCCTCCACTATAGATTGATTTCTAGTTATATGCTCTACTAAATGAGACAAATTATAAAAAGGAACACTTAATTTCTAAAACAACTGGAAAGATCTCCTAAAGGGAAGATCGAACATTTGGGGGTATAGAATCCTAGGTTGGTAAGATTGGATATTTGGATTAGTAAGTAAACTAAGCGGACCTTCATCATTATCAACTTCTTTTTCTACTAACCTACTCTCCATCACTTCCTTTTCATTATTTTCTTCTTCTCCTATGTCCCCCATCTCATTGTTATTATGTACAGTGATGACCATCACAGATGCTCTAGAGGTCAGTTTAGGCATAATAAGTGTTGGCCTAGGAAACCGTTCTTCTAAGATATAAGTAATCTAACTTACTTGAGTCTATAAATTCTCAATTGATTTTTCATGGCTTTCCATCTTAGACTCATTGCTTTGGATATATTTCATCACTGTATCTTCAAGATTGGATTTTTCTGGTAGAGGTGGATCAGGAGGAGAATTTATTTGAGGATTGGCATCTTAGTACTTGTAGTTTTGTTGAGTCTTGCATGGAAAATATGGTTAGTTCTTCTTATGATACGTGTAAGAATCATTTCTCTACCTATTATAGGGATACTGGTCTAGAATAAGATCAAGGGCATAAGAATGTCTTACATGACAATCTATGGAAGCATTAAAGTAACTACCATAATAATAAAGCACCTCTTGAATTTGGAATGCCCTAATACAAATTTGATCTTGTAAATTTTTCACTTGCTTACTAAGGCCTACCATTAGAGCTTGTAAAGTTGATTTCTCATTAATTGCATTAGCTCTAAATGGTTTCATATGATAAGGCTTAGAATCATATGTCCTCAAATAACCTATAAGCTTCACTTAGGGTCTTACTCATTAAGGTTCCTCCAGAAGAAGCATCTATAAGACTACTAGTGGATGGTGTGACTTCAAGGTAAAACATATGCATTTGCTCACAAATACTAAAATTATGCATAGGACACTCGGCAAGTAACTTCTAAATTGTTCCAAGACTCACGTAAACTCTTGCTCTCATAATAAAAAAAATGATGAAATTAAATTCTTCAATTTAGTAATCCTAACCAGAGGAAATAATTTAATTAAGAATATATGGACAAGATCAACCCAAGTGGTGATGGAATTTTGTCTAAAAATATTTAACCATGTGCGAGCTCTTTCTTTTAGAGAAAAAAGAAAAAGCTTCGGCTTAAGGGAATCATTTGAAATTTCATCACTTTTAGAGATCACAAATGTTTATAAAATTTCTTAAATGATTAGTTGGATTTTCTAAAGATGAGTTACTAAATTGAGAAGATTTAATCGTGAAAATGATATTATCAGGATTTTCAAAATTATTAGAGTGTATCCTAGACCTAACAATGCTAGACTTAAGTCTACTCCTGTTTTGTATAGTCAGTTCGAACATGGTAGGTTCTCTGTAAGGTTGAAAAGTTAAGTTTTCATGATGTTCCATCTCTATATTACAGTTGAGCCTGACTAGAAATTAATGCAAGGTATGCATAAGCTTGGAATCAAGTAAATTGCAACAAGAAGTAAAAATTGAACAAGGAAAACAAAAGCAAGCATGCACATGAGTAAGAAAAAGCAAAGAAATGCAAACACACACTATAAAACATTATAAACAACATTTACACTCCAGAGTAATTGATACTAATATATTCCTAATATCACAAAACTTTCCCTGGCAATGACGCTAAATACTTGTTGGTGGTAAGTATAACACTCAATAAGCTTAAATAATTCAATTAATTAACATTCAATTCTAATTCAATTCAAAACCATCAATACAACAGTGTACCGATCAATAAGTAATAAAGTGGAGCATCCAACAATGCAATTGGAATTCGAAATTGTTTAAGGATTACCAATTTGATTGATTAGCTAAGGATTACACCTTCAATGACTTAATTGAATTATGAAATGGATTCAAATGACTAACTTATGGTCTTCACTAAATTTAGACAGTGCTATGGTTAAGTCAATACCTTATCTTTAACCATTCTAAATTGATCTTTGGTTATTTTATCAATTAATAGGCATTACACTTAAAGTTCAAGGATTTCTAATCTAAATTCCATATTCAAGATTAGTACCCTCATGATTTACCAAAGTATATTTCTCAGATCCTTTTTTAAAAACATGTTGTTTATTGAATTTTCAATGATTAACGTAGATAACTATAAGATATTTAACCATCTTTAATGTCATCTTAAGTGGCCAACTCCGAACAAGCACTAAGATCTGACATAAACAAAGATTAACATCTAAACATGTGATGAAAACTCAATTCATGCATTCAAGAGTCCTTAGCTAGAAAATAGATTAACCACAAATATACAACAAGAAATAATCATATTTAATTAAAACAACCATGTGCCCGCATATATATGAACAAATGAGTATTAAAAAAAGAAGCGTTTAGGAAGCACCAAATGTTGATACAAAAGGATAGATAGCTTCCAATCATGTCTATGAACTCCCTTAAATCCTAAAAAAAAACTTGAAAATATCAAATACAAGAGTTGGAAAAGAAAAAGAGAAGGGAAAATCCTAAAGAGATCTAGTGATTTCTCTACTTTTTTGTGTTAACTTGTTAAAATTGATATGCAGACCTCTTTATATATGTCTACTACAAAATAGAGGCAAGTGGAGCAAGTTGTAGCAATCGGGAGAGTTAATTCTAGCTAAATTTTGGGTGACAGGGAGTAAAACAATGAACGAAAATAGTCAAACAACACCGTTATACCCCTCGCCATTCAACTCCCAGATTCTAAGCAAAAAAGTGCTCCTTTATAGTAAAACGATGGTACATTAATGTCACTATTTAACTCTTGTTCTAAGCTATTTTTTTCTATAATTTCTGAACTTTCTTTAAGTTTTAAGCTCTAATCTACAAGTTAACAATTCCATAAAATAATTAAACACTTTAACACCAATTTTGGAGAAAATGTGCATCAAAATTACACTAGGAAACACTATAAATCAAATAAGTATCTAAAGTGGTTAATTAGCTATGATTAAGAATTTCTATATCTTTGACTAACTTAAAAATTTACCCTAAAAACAATTATAATGATATAGGAACATGTAACATATGTTGTATTTTATAAATCAATGTAAGTTATATTAAACAAACTTGTAAAAAAAAAAGACTAAGGAAGGAGAATGGAAAGCTAATTTATAGTGGTTCGGTGTATAAACCTTACATACATCCACTCTTTAATTAATTCATAAAAAATTTACTATAATATTCCTTCACTAGAAAAGAGTAACTCTTATGCATTAATCTTCCTTCACGTGTGCAGACTGATCCTTACAACTTAATCAAATATTCCTTTCTACAAGTGAAGATTTACCCTTATAAATCCATTTCAACAAGCTTATAAATTGCTCAATCAAAGTGTTTAAGAGGGTTAATAATAAAAATAGTGATGAATGTACCAAAATACCATAACCACACACACCAAATTCTCATAATAATGCTCTTTGTTACATAAAAAATAATCCCACACAAATATTTGTATGCCTAGAAAAAACAAACTAGCCATTTGTAACCTTATAAATGTTAAGGGTATTAAATACAAGTTTTCAATAAAAAATAGTTGTTGTAATGTTGTTTTCATAGCCATTTGTCAACCAGTCCTATACACTAGTTGACCAATGCATTAGTTGACTAATAGTTGTATTTTAAGTTATGTTTCCTAAGGGTTTAAGGTGTGATTTTACATGTTCATATTGTAATTGATGTATTTAGGATTTAGTTTTTCATTACTCAGATGTCATTGTTTACGTTATATGTTTTGAATGTTTAATTGATGATTTTAGGGATGATTTGGATCTTATTGGTGTATATGCTTAATGTGTTTCAATTTGGAACGAAACTAAGAAACAAAAGGAGCAAGAAAAAGGAAGAGGAGGAAGCAACAGCAGGCCAAAATGGCAAGCTTAACTAGAAGAAAACAAGCCACGATTGTGGCCATGCCATAATCATGGCCTTACACACTAGAAGCTCACTTAAGAGCATTAGATAGGTGGCATTTTTCTAGTTTTGAGGTATAAAAGGGCATAAAATCCTAGGAGCTGCAATTTCGATCATTAGGAGCTTTCCTTAAAAGGTAAAAACATAAATTTGGAGGCTTTGCATTGGAGGAAATAGGTTCAAACTCAAGAATCATCAAGAACATTTCACATTCTAGATTTTTCTAGTATTAAGGGAGGAAGAGCAGAGTGGCAATTCTCCATCTAGTTTATTTCTTATTCTTCTTTTCTATCTCTTGTATGGATTATATGTTTGTTGAAGGATTCTTAAACATCATGAATGGCTAAATATTCTTATTAGGGATTGCTTTTTGATATGTATTTTTAACTCTTCTTATTGATTATATGTTGGTTCAAGGATTCTTGAACATCATGAATGGTTAAATATTCTTATCAAGGATTGCTTTTTGATATGTCTTTTTAACTCTTCTTATTGATTTAATGAATGGATGGTTAAGATATTTTATTATGTTCAAACCCTACAATATGTTGAGAAATTGATTTAGGTAACTTATGTTAGCATGTGTAATGAGAATTGACACCCAATATACCTACAAATATTAGGTTGAACAATTGATTAGAGAGAGATCTTGATTAATTAATTGATTGCCTATGAGAGTACTTCATAACTAGTTGAATATCTAGGATGGGTTATGTAAATTGAGAGACCACAAGACTTCTTCTACATTATTTAACTAGGAAAATTTGGTTGCACCTTGAGAAAGGGTAATTAAAACCTTTGGATATCTTAGGCTAACCATCATTATTTCAATAAGATAGAGAGATACAAGATAAGGATCAAAGTGATTCCTAATATTTAATGTTGAATTTCCAAGTTCTTGCACATCATTTATTTAGTTAAAAAGTTGTTTACTTAGTTTAATTTCTATTTTCATCAATTGCTTTTTTGCGTTAAACAAAGTGTAGCTCAAATTGATAAGTTGACTAGACCTAATCCTTATAGGATGATATTTGTTATATTACAATTGTATGGCTCCTATACTTGTCGAATAAAGACCCCAATGCTCATATAGCCAACTTTTGAAGATTTGTGATGCATTTCAGTATAACAGAGTATCCTAGGATGCAGATAAGATGTGATTGTTTCGTTTCACCTTAAAGGATAAAGCTAAAGTGTGGTTTAACTCTCTTAACCTAGAACAGATAACCACTTGGGAGTAATTCAAACAAGCATTTTTGGCCAAGTATTTCCCATTAACCAAGAAAATAAGAATGATGAAGGAGATCAAAAACTTTCTATAAGAGACGGGGAGTCATTATATAAGGCATGAGAGTGATTTAAGGAGCCAAAAAAGAGCTATCTACATCATAAATTACTAAAGGAACTCCTCTTACAAATGTAAGGGGAAATTTTTATGTGGCTATTGAAGGATTATTGATGAGAAAAACAAATAATAGTTGTTTATGGTCAAATGAGAGAAGCAAGCAAGGATTCCAAAAATGAAAAAATATGATTTCAATTGACTCGATGACAGCCTTGCAAGCGCAAATTTTATCCCTCACTAAGAAATTGAGCAATAGGTAAGGAGCTTTTTCATCCTCAATAAATACCATGCAATTTCGGTGTGAGCCATATGGGTAAGATAGCCATGTCACTACCCATTGTTTTATGATGGGGACTAGTGGAGTTGAGCAAGTGAACTATATAGGAGGACAACAAAGAGGTAATAATCCTAATTAAAATACCTATAATATGGAGTGGTGATAGAGATGCATTTTATAGTATTTCTATAGGTGTTACAATTCCACTCCATCCCTATTTTGTTATTTAAATGTTTAATTTGTGTTCCTTTTGCATTTACATGCAAATTTGACCTTTGGGCATAAACATGAGTTAAAAGGGCCATGTTTTGAGCAGAATTGGATTACAATTGGAATTAGAAGAGGAGTGGAACTAATTTTGGGACTTATAGCATTAAGTTATGAAGCTCCACACCAAATTTCAAGGCCATATAACAAGTCATGAAGAGCAGAAAACAAAAAGAATAAGACAAGCTCAATTGAACATCGGTTTTGGTATAGGTAAATTTGGTGATGCATTTGGTATACCTTTAGAGCTCAAATTACTTTGAAATTTTGTGGCATGCAAGATTCATGTGAGGAGCCTACATACCAAATTTCATGGTAATTGGAGCTGTATAGAAGGAGTTCTAGAATAAAAGGTGAAAGGGGCAGAAGCTGTCAAATTTTGGGACAAAAACAGAAATTTTAAAATATTTTAATTTTTATGATTCTTATGGCCAATTTAGACCAAATTTCTCCCACAACCTCCCCAAAACCTAGTAGTCTCCAAGACATATATAAGGGGCATAAAAATCATGAGAGGGACAGCCCTTACATTTTTCTAGACTCTCCTTCTTGTTCCTACTCTTTTTTTTTTCTTTGTGTTTTTTATTGGAATTGGCTTCTAGTTTGATTTCTTTTCTTGTAATTTCCTATTTTAGGTAGTTTGGTGCTCTAAATATTGTTCTTGGATAGTTTAATTTTTTTCATTTTCAGATTTATAATTTTTATGATGTTTAGAATGAATTTTTAGTGAATTTGGAGCTTGAACACTTTGGATAATGTATGGGTTCATATATATATATATATAGCAATATATGTGTGTTTTTTGTAATTTTCAGCTTTTAATTTGGGTATTTGAGCTTGATTAATTGCTTTTATAGGTCTGCCCAGGTTTTATTT
>JAOXYD010200232.1:0-22234 GCA_028565735.1 Pinacopodium congolense | reverse complement strand
AATTTGTTAGTTAAAGATGCACCATTTCACTTTGATACTAACTGTTTAAATTCTTTTGACAGGTTAAAAGAGGCACTAGTATCCGCACCAATTTTAACTTCACCGGATTGGTCCTTACCATTTGAGATTATGTGTGATGCTAGTGACCAAGCATTGGGGTGTGTTTTAGGACAATGGAAGGAGAAGAGATTGCATGCCATCTACTACGCCAGCAAGACACTAACAAGAGCACAGTTGAATTATACCACTACCAAAAAGGAAATGTTAGCTGTGGTGTTAGCATGCGACAAATTTTGCTCATACCTCTTAGGTTCAAAGGTAATTGTTTTTACTGACCATACAGCACTAAGATATCTGTTTGCCAAAAAAGACTCCAATCCAAGGCTTATACGGTGGGTATTACTCCTATAAGAATTTGATTTAGAAATAGGTGATAAGAATGGAGCAGAGAATGTAATGGTAGACCACTTATCACGTTTAGAAGGTGGGGAGATGCCATTAAGTGCGGACATCAATGACCACTTCCTCGACAAATTCATAATGTTAGTAACCGATTTTTCTATTCCTTGGTTTGCTGATATAGAGAACTACATCGCAAGTAATATCCTTCCTCCCGACTTAACTTATCAATAAAAGAAGCGATTTTTGTTTGAGTGTACTCGTTATCTATGGGATGAACCAATCTTATATAAGATATGTGCTAATGGACTAATCCGTAGATGTGTTCCTAAGGATGATATGCTTGAAATTTTAACACAATATCATAATTCATCTTATGCAGGTCATTACAGAGACAGCACGACTGCAGCTCACGTACTGGAGTGCAGATACTTTTGACCTAAACTATTCAAGGATGCACATGAGTACATTAAGAATTGTGATCGATGCCAACGAGTAAGAACTATTTAAAGCGAGATGAGATGCCACTCTCCAACATTCTAGAAGTTGAGGTCTTTGATGTATGGGGAATTCATTTTATGGGACCATTCCCATCTTCGCTTGGCAATACTTATATCCTTGTAAGTGTGGACTATGTCTCCCGATGGAAAGAAGCAGTAGCTACCCCAACCAATTATGGTAAAGTCATACAGAAATTCATAAAATGATTATTTAATAAGTTTGGAGTACTAAAGGCGATCATTAGTGATTGGGAACGCACTTTCGCAACAAGCCTTTTGAAGTCATGCTCAAGAAATACAGAGTTTACCATCGAATAGCCACACCTTACCATTCATATACGAGTGGGTAATTTGAAGTAGTGAATCGAGAACTGAAGAGAATTCTTGAAAATACAGTGAGTGATTCGAGGAAAGATTGGGCACTAAAGATTAATGATGCGCTTTGGGCATACCACACTGCATTTAAAACACCAATATGTACTACTCCCTTTCATCTTGTCTATAGAAAAGCTTGTAACTTACCCGTGGAGCTAGAACATCAAGCATATTGGACTATAAAGGCTTTGAACTTTGATGGAAAAGTAACCAGTGAGAAAATGTTACTATAATTGAATGAATTAGAGGAGTTACGGTTTGATGCCTACGAGAATGTCAAACTATATAAAGAGAAAGTGAAGAAGTGGCATGACGAGCATATCAAAAAGAAAGAATTCAAGGCTGGCAATCAGGTATTATTATTTAACTCTCGACTTCGTTTGTTTCTAGGAAAGCTAAAATCTCGCTGGAGGGGTTCATTTAAAATCAGTCAAGTATTCAAGTATGGAGTAGTTGAATTAGAAAATAATAAAGGTGAAACATTTAAAGTGAATGTACAAAGATGCAAACATTATTTTGGAGGCATCCTCTCTAATGAAAGGAAAGTAATATCTTTTCTTTCCCTTCTTTAATCTTATAGCTTAATTTAATATATTTTGTTAGTAACTAGTTCTTATTTTATTATTATAATTTTATTATTATTGTTATAAACAATTATAAAAAATCAAAAAAATTTAAAAAAACATAAATAAATAAATAAATAAAAATGAAAAGAAGAAGAAGAAAATAAATAAATTTAATTTTTTTAAAAAAAATGAAACGAAAAAAAGCTGTTGTCGCCAGTCGCTGTCGCTTATTGCGCGACGCTGCACCGTTACTTATTTAATTTTTTTCCTTTTTTCTAATGATTATATATATATATATATTCCTTTTCTCTTTGTTCCTTTTTCAAAACCTTAAGTTATCTTAAACTTTCCTCTCTAAGTGTAGCCTCCATTTTTCTCTCCTCTTTATTTTTCAACCTTTTAACTTTTTTCTTTTTTCCGTCCAATAGTCTATTTTACTCTAATTTTTCATAAAACTTTCCTTAAATCTTACATCAAGCTTCAAGTTTTCTATCCTTTTCATCCAAAAATCATACTTTCTTCTTGGTTAATCATTGTTTTCATTATATTATGATCTAACCTCTTCTTTTGGTCTCTTTTCTAGGTTTTGCACAATACCTATTACTGTGGCACCCAAGAAAAGACAAGTTGTAAGCAACAATCAATCTAAAGGCAAGGAGTTGGCCCTTCACCAAGGACCGTAAGATAAGGTCACAAATTTGGTGCTCCTTTTCCAATCTTTAGTGACGAAGATTAGGTGAAGGGTGGGAAGCCGTTTTATCCACCATGGAAGATAACCATAACATTCTAGAGCGACGTCTAGACTTCATGGAGGATAGGATGAAGCGAATAGAGCAACAACAACATTACCAAACTAAGAAGCTTCTCAAATTTTTTGCACCATAAGGGGTCCAAGTGCCTTCCCCAGCACCATCCCCACCGGAATCACCATAAGTTTTCTTACCCTTTACTTATTTATTTTTTGTTTTGTCTGCATGCTTGTTATGTTTTATTTGAAAATTTTGGTTGCTTTTTTTTTTGTTACTTTAATCGTTGTCTTCTTTGTCTTTTGTGCTCTCTTCACACATTGAGGACAATATGTCCCTTAAGTATGGGGAGGTAGTCATTGCATTTTTTTTTTTTTTTGCGTTTTACATATCATGTAAGATGCATGTTAGATTTTTAGTATTAGGTATGTTAATTTCTTTACACTTGAGTCACTATTATGTGTGCTATACCATGAAATTCTATCATAGTAGTTGGAACGAGATTGAATGTATACTTAAAGTTGAATTAGGTGGCTTAAGTGGAAGATGAACCATGCTAATTGATTGAAGTAGTTGGCTACATAAACTTGGTCAGAAATTGATACTTGAGTGATTAGGGAATATGTGAAATTATCATAGATTTTCATATATAAACCTATGTGAGGCATTAAGCTTATATGACTACATTTCAATCATTTTATTTTTCTTGTTGTGTGTGATGTTCCCCTAGGATGGTTACCTTCAAAACTTGCTCTGAACCGGTTTGAAACTACTAGATGCATGTTGCATGGAAAGGATTAAGGCCTTCTTTATTTTTAAACCCTTGACTTAAATGACCTACCTAAATTATTATTCCTTATAACCCTTTTGAGCCTTTAACCTTATTGTTTCTTGAATTAAACACTTTACATCAAAAAACCCAAAAACCCCATTAGCCTACCTTATCACAAGTTTAATAGCGTACTAAGTGTACATTAGTTTAGGATTTTAGCTTCATTTTTTTTGGTTTCTGAGATGAGTTGAGCGATGCTTCTATTCGTATAGCACATTACATTTAGCTACTGCTTTGTTCAACGTTTTCATATTATTGTAAAAAAATGAAAAAAAGAACAAAATCAAATGAAAATAAAATAAAAAAAGAAAAAGAAAAAGAAAGAAAAGAATCGAAGTTAGTAGCAAACAATAAATCTTAAGTAATTAGTTATTTACATGCATCTCTCATAAATATATTTTATTTTCCCCTTGTACATTTAGTGTTTTATGAATGCTTATGAAGAACCCCCAAATCCTTTTATGACTCACTTTGACCCTGACCCCATTACAACCCTAATCAAAAGTCCTTTTGATTCATTTAGCATGTAACCTGCGTGGAGGAGGATTGGAGAATTTGCAAGGCTATGGTAGTGTAATCTCTTAGAGGGAGCCTTAAATGAA
The DNA here is from genome assembly GCA_028565735.1 of Pinacopodium congolense. Lineage (NCBI taxonomy): Eukaryota > Viridiplantae > Streptophyta > Magnoliopsida > Malpighiales > Erythroxylaceae > Pinacopodium > Pinacopodium congolense. The sequence continues at coordinate 18,214 of JAOXYD010200232.1, read as the reverse complement.
ACATCAACCCTTAAACAATTGAGTGAAATGAGTGAATATCGTGAGAAAAATCCATCTTGGTTTTATGTTTATCTTTGATTAATAGTATCATAAGTTGAGTTTATTTATGTGTATTGATCAAAAGATTATAATGTATGTAGTAGCTTGATATTTAAGTTGCCGAAGTTTGAAAGATTGTTTGCAGTTGGTCTCTTCGAAAATGAATTGATGGAATGTAATGGTTATGCTTAATTTGCTTGAGGACAAGCAAAGGTTTAAGTATGGGAAAGTTGATAAGTGTGTTTTAGTATGAACTTTTTATGTTATGTTATAGCTTTCATGAAAAGAGATGAAAAAGTTCATACTAATTAAGCTATGATTGAAAAAATGTTTTAGTATGTGTTTTAAGCGTGGGAAAGTTCAACATACACCATTAATTTTCTCTTTTCCTTTGCCTTCCTTTTGATATTTAATCTAAATAGTATTTGTTTGAATATGATTATAGATAGCTAAATCTAGTTTAGGGATTGTTCTTGAATTGTTTATCCAACTTTATTCTTATTGATTTAATGTATGGTTGTTTGTGTTGATTGTTAAGCTTATAATAACTTCAAATTGAGAGATTTTTTTGATTTATTTTAGTTAGGGTATGCAACGAGAGTTGGTAACTTAACGGACTTGAAATTAATATGTTAATAAGTGGTTGAAGAGAGATCTTAACTATTTTGTTAATTACTTATAGGATTACTTCACATCTAGTTGAGTATTTAGGAAAGGTTTTGTAGATTGGGAGATTGCAAGACTAATTCTATCTTACTTCAATTAGGGGCAATTAGTTACACCTTGAGAGAGGGTAATGAAACTTTAGTAAATCTTAGGTCAAACACAATTGAATCGATAAGATAAAGGAGGATAAATATGGATAGAACAACCCCTAAGTCTCTATTATTGAGTATCTTCTTTATTTTACTTTCTTCTACGATTATTTATATTCAAGTTTCGTTGGTTTAAATTTAATTTTCAGTTTTTACAATTTTATTTTACTTAAATAAAGTGAAATTCAAATTTTTAGGTGTCTAGATTCAATCTTCGTGGCATCGATCTCAATTATACTATAAGTTGTGATCTATATACTTGTAGTGTAGTTAAAACTAGCAAATAGTCTCCAAGTAATAAAATCTTATGCTTGACACATCATGGCTTTAGCTCCGATGTCACCATCATGTTAGCGACATTGGCTTCAGGCAATGTCATGATCGTGCAGTACACTTCTTCAACTTTTGACACTTTTCAGTCTTTTGGCTATAACTTCTTCTACACACTCCTATTGTGATGAAATTTGATATGCAAGCTCCTCACATGATGTCCTCACACCACATAAAATTTCATAACCATATAAACCCTAAAAGTGTGTACCTAATGAATAATCCAAATCATCTATAAGAAATTTAGTGCTAAATTGAGCTTCGTTTGTTGCCTGTTCATCTAAACGTCAAAGTGCATCAACCCTTTCCTCATATACACTCAAATTTTGCCCCCAATCACTAAACAATAATAAGAAACATTCAAACACTTAAAATTAAATGACAATAATGCAAATGAACAAATAACTAAACTTTAAACACACAAATAACACTTAAAACACCCACAAGTACCTTAGAAACATATTCTAAAGAAACCCCTATCAAGTCATTGAAAAAAGATAAAGAATTTAAATTAATATGAAATTTGTGTTCCTTATCATAATTTCATCGTTTTGTATATGCAGTGATTAAAAGAGTTATTTAAGTAGGAGCTGAGTTAATGTAATGATAGGTTTAATTTCAAACGTCTTTGTTCAAACTTGCAATGCCAATTTAAAAATGTTTCTTCAATCAGACAACATATGGGGAATATTGCTTCATCTTGTACCTGTAAAGGATTTAGAAAAGAGATTTGTAGGTTGAGGGATGTCTATAAGGAGGCATATGAGTGGTTGGATAAGATCCCTAAAAGTAGATGGTGTTGGTATGCTTTTAACAAGAGATCAAACTGTGATATCCTGTCAAACAACACTGCAAAGGCCTTCAATCCCTTTTTGAGAAATGCTAAAAAAAAACCAATTTTAACTTGTTTAAAAGTGAAAAGGAGAGCAATTATGAAGAGATTCTACAAAAAGAAGCAAGGAATAGCAACCTATACTAGCGACAGTTGTCCTAACATCTCATCAAGAAGGAGATAGAATGTAAGTAAAAGGACAATGGTACTTACCATCCCATACAATGAAGAACAATGGAGAAGAACAAGGATAAAGACTCAAGTAGAGGGAGCTGTTGAGGAGGAATGTAGAATAGAAGAAGGCTGATAATATGTAGCACTAGACGACGTTTGTTGTAAAATTCCCAGTAGTAGACAATGTCATCTATCATTTATAGTAGGTTATTTTTTAATAACAATAGTAAATTTGTTTTAAAAAAGATTCCTACAAAATGAAAACGAGTTTGTTTTAAAAAAGACATCCATAAAATGATGTCATTTTACTATGAACCAACACATACCCTTTCGCCTTTATGTCAACACCACATCACCTACACACCTCACTACCATGTAGTCATCTAACTCAACATCATGGCCATGTCACCTATCATGTTATATGTTAAGTCATCTAACTACTAGTCTGCCCACTTTTATTAACAGCAAGGGTCTATCCTAAAAATTATATCAAACTTCAAGGGGGGTTTGATGTAATTCTTAAACCATAGGAGGATAAACGAAAAAAATTTAAAATAAAACCATTGTAAGGATATGGTCAATCAATTTTTTTGGAAATTTTTAAAATGTGTATGTGAGTTTATAATGTTACATTGTTTCGCTCTATGCAGTAAATTTTTTGACTAATATGTTTAAGTGGTTCAACAATATGGTTAGAAAGCTTACATTTTCGCACTATAAGTTCATATTTTCATGTTGGTCCATAGTGTAGTTGACTAAATGTGGCATATTGAACGAACAATGTGTTATAATGGTTTATCAGTAATGGCTAGTTTTTTTTCTAACAACTAATTTTTCTCTTTAACATTCAGCTTATGTCTAATGGTTAGTTCATGTCTTTAATGATACTTTAAGGCTATGATGGCTATAAATACTTGGCTATATGGTTGTTGTATATATCTACAAATACTAGGAATTTCTAAAACACCTTTTAAGATTTTTTTAAAGCATTTTCTTGAATTCATCCATTAATTGTGGGTACTTTGAGTCTTAGATTATTTACTTGAGCAAGTAAGATATTTTGGTGTAAAATTCTATTAGGATCTATCTTCCTTTATTTAAAAAGGTTAATGGTTACTCTTTATAATTTATGAAAAATTATACAAAGGGTTACTCTTTACTTGTAATAATATTTTTGTAAGGAGGTATCTCTTCACCTAATTGAAAGAAGAGAATAAAGAAATTCAAAGAGGAACTTAAAGAATAGATGCGAGCAAGGATTATTTGTTGAATCACTATAAATTGGTTTGCAATTTCTTTTTTCACACTCTATAATTTATTATTATTTATGTATTTTATTTTAATTAAAAAATCATATGTAATTTTATTAAGTTTAATTTTTAAGTAACAAAATTTTTTAAATTCATTCATACCCAATTAACTCTACTTTTCAGGTGCCATTAGGGACCAACATAGGTTTAAAATTACTCTTAATCTTATTTTTTGAACCAAGGAAGGATTTGATACATGTTTTAATGGTAACAAAACATATTTACCACTAATGATCACTTTGTTTTTGCTGATTTGATTTGGTATCACTAATTATCCTCAAATTAATCAATAAATTCGCATGCAATTCCATATCAAATTCAAATCCACATAATAGTAGTGTACTGGATACAAGTAATAAAGTAAAGCACATCTAAGACTCTAGAGTGTCGAACCCATAGAAAAATTTGTGAATGCTAGGGCAATCAGATGACAATTATATAAGGAACTCAAGATCTTTAATTCAAAAGTGTTAGATTAGCTCAAACAAACTTAAAAATTTACAACTTTGCAATTTCATTCCAAGTGATCTAAGGATTACCAAATAATCAATTTGCTAAGGACTAGGCCTAAATAACTTAAATAAGTTATGAAATGGATTGAAATTTCTAATCTAGAGCCTTCACTAAATCAAGAAAAAGCTATAGTTAAGTCATTGCCTTTTCTCTATCAATCTTAGTTTATGGTTTGGTCCACTCACAAATATAAGAAGTAGGCTTAAATTTTAGGAATTTCTAATCCTAAAAACCATATTCAAAATTAGTTCCCTCATGATAATCAAGGTAAATTTGTCATATCCTTGAATTAAACAATGTTGTTTGCTGAATTTTCCAATAATCAAAGTAAAGATTATAGGATCTTCAATCATATTTAATTATATTCTAAATGGACAACTCAAAACAAGAATTATAAACTTAAATAAACAAAGATTATCATCTAATCATGTGATAAACACTCACTTTAGACATTAAAGAACTTGTCTTTAGCTAGAATTTAGCTCAAAACATCATAAATAAATAAGACATTTTGGTTTAAAAGAAGACAACCCAAGTTCTTACATATATATGAACAAAAGAGATGAAATAAAGGGAAAAAAAAGGTTTAGATTTCACCAAATGATGTTGCAAAAGTTTTAGGAAACCATCAATCACCTTAAAAATCCTGAGAATCCTTAAAAACAACCTGAAAATACAAGATACAAAGCTTGGAAAAAATAAACCTAAAAACTAAGGAAAGAAGAAGAGAATTAGTTGTCTAATCTGAATTCTCCTTTCAAATCTGAGTTAGATGCTTCAAAATTGATCTCTGAGTCTTCTTATATATATTACCTACAAGTAGGAATCAGTTGGGCAAGTTGAAACTATTTTTCACGTGACATATTCCAAAACGGCTGTTAAAAAGAGCATAACGATGGGCTATGAAATCATCGTTTAGGTCCCCTGCTTCTATAGCATTACGTCGGGTTAGATGAGCATTATGATGAGCTGCTGAAGTCATCGTTTTAGTCCTAAAGATTGACATTTTTGGCTTCTATCTACATTGTACAACATTTATAAACATAATTAAGTACTTTTACAATAAATTGGAAGCAATGTGCCTTGAAATTAAACCAAATTGATATGAAAAATATATTAAAACCAAGGCCTAATAATTTTCATGCCTTAAAAAGGGATTCTCATGAAGATCATAAAAGGAAATGAGGAGATCAAAATTTCAAATAATGGATGAAATCAAAACCAAGGAAGTTTAAGATTTGATAAGTTAACCAATATAATTTTTACTATATGTTTTACTTGGTAATTTTTATATTTTAAGGGCTTATCATGCATATACCTTTCATTTTCTTAACATGAAGCATAAATCCTTTCAAGTGTAAAGGTAAATGTTTTGATTTCAAAGAAAACATTTAGAAAAATCTTGGAAAATATTTTGAAGTGCATTGATTGACCGATTTCTTTTTGTTCTAAAAGAATAGAAAGGAAGGTATAATCTAACACTATCAATGACTAATGTAAGGTTGTGTAAGGTATTGATTGATCAATATACGGAAGTGTTCGACCAATGTTTTGGAAAATTATATCGAAAGTTTGTACATTAATGTGTGGAATAGTGCAATAGGTTAGTTGACCAACATATGTGAGTGGTCGAATCATATATATATATATATATATGAACCTCATATTTTATGTACCATTTATTTGTAATGTGACATTGGTTGATATAATGATCAACTAATGTGGCATGTTAGTTGACCAATGCGTCAAAGTGGTCAATTAATAATGGCTAATTTTACTTTTAATGATTTATTTTTCTCTCTAACAACTATAACTTGTGTTTGATGGTTATTTCATATCATTAATAATAGTTTAAGGTTAATAAGCTATGAATATATGGTTTTATAGTGTTGTAAGCATCCAAGAACATTAGTAATCAAAAGAAAAAATTTTAAGAGTGGTTTCAAAGCGTTTTCTTGCATTTATTATTGATAGTGAATGATTTAAGACTTAAAGCTTTATTTTGACCAACCAAAATCCTTTTTCATCATAAAGTTCTATTGGAGGGCTTTTTTCCTTGATTTGATTGAGAATAGTGTTTGCTCTTTACCTTTCAAAAAGATTATATAAACAATTACTCCTCACATATAAATAAGATTATCATAAGAGGTTACTCCTTACCTAGTCCAATTATCAGGTAAGTATTTTAAAGTGTCAATGACATCAAATGTCATGACTTTTAGGGTTTTATTAAAAATATAATCAAATTGATTTTTAATAATAAATAGCATCTTCTTTGAGGTTCTAGAGACATTTATCCAAAAATTAACAATAATAATACCTCATTTTAACTTTTCTAACATATCACATTATGTGGGGTAACCTTACAAGCATGTTAGCTAAATTAATTAAATTGGAAAAAAAATTTCCTTTAGCTTGTGCCCCTCTCTCGTTTACTCTCTCCTCTTAACCAATTTAAGGACTAAAGAATACACTTAAGGATCAAAGAATACAACTTTAGATCAAAGAATAAAACTTTATCTCCCCCAAATTAACATACAATTAAATATCCATTGTAGATTTAAAAGAAAAAACATATGCAATGAGTGATTTTAGTTAAAATCATTATTATTCATTGAAGAAGGTGAGTAAATTCCATAATTTTCTTGCTTTATGTTGAATTAGTCCTTGTATTTGATCCACAATATACAACTTATCTAGTTTGTATTTTTAACTAGTCGCCATATATTCTTCATTTATTTTCTTTCCTTACTATAAAAGGGATTTTTGGTTTGTCGTATTATGAGTGCCTTAATATTCTCGAATTTTTAAATATGGATGTGAGGTATGTTAATGTATAAAATATCAAGTATATTGGAATTTTTTAGGATGGAAATTGATGGAATCTATACAAAATGAGTTTTTTTTTCAATTTTAATTTCTTAAGTAGTAGTTAAAAGGAAAAATTATGCTACATATAACTAATTTGTTTAGTTTATTAGTTAAGAAACTTAGTATGACTAATAGAAATAGTTGAAAGATCTTAAGTAATCAATAAAAAGGCCAGTAGCAATTTGTAGACTTATTAATTTATTAGCATATTGTTATTTTTTTTAAAATGACAGTTGATTATTGAGTTTCCAATTTTTATTTTTGATGGTATATTATTTTATAATCCATAATTTATACCATTTTCTTCGTTATTTTTCTTATTCTGAAACATTTTGTTTTTGTGGCAAAGATTAATGAAATTTAAATTTCCAAAATAATACTATACATTTTTGGTTTAATCTTTCTTTACCATTTAACTTGGGCATGGAAACATTTCAGCACTTATTCATATGTATGTGCTTTATGTAGGGTGATTATGTGAGTTTTAAACCTATTTTAACTCAATAAATTTTATATCTCACAATTCTATATAATGGCACTTATCGTTTCTATAGCTTATCAAATAAGTTTAATGTCATTCCCACGAGAATTTTAATGAGTACTAATTTAAATTTTCAAATTATTATTTAACTCAATAAATAATTGATTAAAAATTTAATAATGAAAATAAAAATAAATCATTAAACTTGGAGAAGAAATGGATCAACCAAAGCTATGTGAAAAGAGAAAATAATTCAATTAGTTAAAATTACCTAAATTTAAAATTCCCCTAGAATATTTTTTATATTAAGACAATTTAACTATCCAAGACAAATTATTTTCTTTACTAGAAAATTCTATCCATATATCCAAACATAGATAATTTTTTTAAAAATAAATCTCTTGAATTTAGAGTAAAGGTCATTTCTATATGATCAAATCATAGGTTTCATTTTTATACAATCAAATCCTAAGTTTTCCTATCTAGATAACAAATATACTTAGTTCATAGTCGATATGAATAAAATAGAAAGCACTGGAAAATTTAAGAATAAAAAGCTCATTGTAGATATCCCTTTGATCTCCAGTAGACTTCTAAATTTATGTTCCTTAATTTAATGTCCTAAATAAGCTGATAACACAACATAATATATGTCTCTATCTTCTTTCACCTTGCTTTGGCCATCCAAAACAACTAAAAACTAAAAACAAAAAGAAGAACAACACCTATTCATTTGTCTCTTTTTCTTATATAATATGATGGCTACTAGGGTTTAGAAACCATAATTATTTAAATAAAGATGCTTTTATTCTAATTAATCTTCAATTATCCTTCAATTTTCATATTTCCAAGGGGTAAAATGATACCTAACTAAAGTGTAAATGACACCATTAAGTAAAACTATTTAAACATTATCTTTCTTTGGGAGTTAAACTGATTAGGAAGATAATTGACATCATTTATTATCACCATTATTCCTCTAACTTTACTTATGAGAAAAGCAATGGTCCCTATCTAGATCAAAATAACATCATTAATTATCGATGTTTTGCTTCTATACTATTTTCATAAAATTCGCTTCTTTTACCACTTGAACTGCCAAATTCAAGGCTTACTAAAAAACTTCAAAATTAGACTAATTAAAAAGATAATAATACCTAAAAGGGCTAAAAGCATCAATGAATGTATTAATAAAGCTATATAATGTACCTATTATCAAATTTCCCTACACTTAAACAATTTTTTTTCCTTAAGCAATCAATTCCAACACCTATGCAAAAATATTCCAAAAAAAGAAAAAAATTGATTAGATACTCTAATATAAATCAATGCAATTAACAATAATCAACATATCATAATTTATTCTTGACTATTATTTAACCCATATAATTACATGGCATGACATATCAACCCTTGATACAAAATATTAAGTTTCAAGTAAGCTTGACATAGATAATTATGCAAAGTTGTTCCTAGGGTAATTAGAGATGTGTGTTCTATAATCCATCCTACTATGGCAAGTGTATTTTATAATCTTATCTTACCTTGAAAAATAACTTGGTAAGTGAGTTTTATGCTCCATCCTGTCATTTCACAATCACTTAGTTTACTCATTCTTATCATTTCTTTCCTTTGTTTAACTTTACCAATTTTCTTAAATTTTTTTCCAAATTTCATGATTCTTTAAGAAATTACATATAATTTAAGAACTTTATTCTAGGTTTGCCTAAAAATCCATACAAAATCTCCTAGAAAACTCAGTACTATATCCAAAGGATAACTTAACATGTGCACTTCACACAACCGTAATAAAAAAAAGTCACAGTCAATCAAGTGTTATTCAATATTAATCTTTCTCACATCAACTAAATTAAAGCATACTAATTAAAAATCACCTAACCATTTGAATAATTCTAAAAATTAGATTTTTGAATCAATTACTATTAGAATCTCAAAGTTATTTAAATGCAAGGAATTTAATAAACCATATTTTCCTCTTACTTAAGATACACGTTGTCCTTAGCTTAAGATACACATTGTCCTTAATGTATATAAGAAAAATGAAAACAAATGGAAGGAGAAAAGAAGAACGAATTTTACTTAAATAATATTAGTAAATAGAAACATCTGGTGAAGTACCAAAATGAAATATCCATTAATCCATTAATTGATGAAGCTATACAAATTAATGAAAATCACTAAAAATAAAACAAAAGGGTGAACAATATCTAAATAATCCTAAAAGACAAAATAAATGAAACATAATGTATCTATAGTGACTAATCCTAAAACCCTATACTGTATAGCAGTTAGTGATACAATCAGTCTTGTAGACCAAGACCATGACCAAAGGAGCAAAGGAACTCCCAGGTTTAATAAATCCACTACTATTGATACCGTACATGACATTATAGGTCTAGTAAGAGCATATGAATCATGGTCAGGGATTCCTCAAAGGATAATGTTGGAATGGACTTATCTACACTAGGAAAAGGGGGTTAACTAATTAGGACTAGCTCAGTAATCGTATCAAGCTTAGCCTCAGGCTCTGTAGGGTCAGGATATGGGGCTGTAAGATCATCTAACTTCTCAATACTTTGTAAATGATGTACATTAGCGTTCTATAAACATCTTTAAATCCTTTCATATTTCTATGTCTTCAAAAAAGAGAAGGTGATGCTTAAGTAAGGATGTATAGAGGCATCACCCTTAAAATTGACTCCTTATCAATGAGAATCCTTATAATAAGCCTTATGAAGAATAGAGTCTTGTCTTTTCTATAATATCTAACCATATTCCTTATATAAGGAATGATAAACTCAAGTAGTGGAACACCTAACAAATCCCAATTTATAATGCAACAAATGCAATATATAAGTGCCAATGAATTGTTCCTCATTGAGGCCATTTGCTTGTGGTTGAACATTAACACTGAGTAATGCAACTATAATGCACTCTCGAACCCTTAATAAAGAAATCAAAGAATATCAATCATTAAATTTATAGTGAAAGATGAGGCCTTTTCTTAGCTTTATCAATATGAATTGTAGGGTTCAATTGAATATCCCCAAACATAGAAATAATACCCTTCTTATGTTCATAGACTGGACCCTCATCTAGCATGCTTAAAAAATAAGATAAATATTGTCGAGTAATAAGATTTGGTGAACCTCAAACAAAGGCTAGGATCTTAATGATGCCCTCTTAAGTCTTTTACTCAATATTGCATAAAATTCTAGCATTGATATGAAGTAATATGGTCCATCCTACTACAAAATTAGGTCTTAATCGAGTGTATAGATTGCACATGTAATATCAAAATTATAATTAATCTTTGATAGAATAATCTACTCTATAATGATGTCATTCTTGTGCTTTACCTCAAACCACTTGATATTTTACACTAAGATTAATCATGACACATCAAATGTTGGGCTTTTGTATGATCAATATGCTCCTTAGGTTATCCTAGAAGCACAATGATAGGAAACACCAACTAGAATATCCTTAAAATTACTACTACAATATGTTGTTACTTTTACAAAATATGTTGACAGCTGCGAGACTCTAGTGACCTAAAAAATAGATTAAGAAATACATAGAGATCAACACTTAAAACTAACTAATGTAAGGTCTAAATATGAAAGAAGATGAAAAGAACAATAAAAGCTAAGGTAAAACTAAGGAAAAATGCAAAGAACAATGACAACCCTAAGTGGTAAGTAAAACTCCTCAAATCTACTCCTAATTTGCTATTTATACGTCCTCTTAGGGCTTAATAAGGGTTTGCAAGTGAAATATAAAGTTTGTCCTTTTTTTTGGTCGAAAATAGCATTTTCTTTCATCCATAAATGGTGGTTTATTAACAATCAATGGCAGTTCAGATTCAACCACCATTGATGGTGTTGGAAAACACCCTAAATGTTGGTTAGTTGATAGCTTGTACCCCTTTTCTCGTTTTTTGCTCTAACTCCTCCTATATACCTCTGACGGCCATAAAATTTGGTATGTAGTTTCTTCAAATAATTTTCTTATACCCTATAAAATTTTAGAATAACATGAGCTCTAAATTTGCATCAATGCATCATTGAAATCACCTATACCAAAACTAATGTTTATTTTATCTTCTCTTTCTCTTCTCTTGATGCATCCTTCATAGCTTGTCATATAACCTTAAATTTTGGTGGGGAACTTCATAACATGATGCTCTAAGTCCTAGAATTAGTTCCACTAATATTCTACTTCCAATTTTACTCCAAATCACTAACAAACTTGACTCTTTTAACTTATATTTATGTTTAATGCTAAAATTTTCATGTAAACTCAATATGAACAAAAAATAATCATTTAAACACCAAAATAGGGATGAAATCATATTGAAACTCATATAAAATATCATAAAATATATCTTCATCAAACACTCTTATAATTGAACTATTGCTTGTCCTTAACCAATGACTTAAAAATTCTACTTAAAACAATCTTGATCAAAGTTGAAAACCTATTAGACAAAATAGAATTCAATCAATGCCTTTAATCCAATTCATAATTCTCAACTCCATCATGATCCAAAAACAATTTTATCAAATGCAAAGCATAAAGTTAGTAAAGGTAACCTAATATGCATAATACAAAATATTCAAGTCATTTTGAATAGTCATCACATAAACCTAGTTGAGGATGATCAAAATAAACAAAAACAAGATACAATTTAAACTTAGAGCAATATTTAGGAGTTCACTTACTCTTTTTACACAAGGACAAACACTTTTTCATGAATGGCCTCGATTACTCAACTAGATGCTTCTTTTTAGCTTATTTGAGGTTTCATCTAACTTTTTTATGCTATCGTGAACACCCCCTAGTTACTAGGTTAGATTACCCTCTCAAATGCATACTAGAACCACTCATAAACTTTAACCTTTTTATTGGTTTGAATTTATTAGAGTGAAATTTTCTCACTTTATTCCATAAAACAAACACTTTTTATCAATTTTTTTCTTCCAATGAATTATTTTAAGCATCTTATTTTCATATTCATATGAAAAACCATACAAAATATCTTGAAACACTTAATATCATACATATGGGCTACCAAAACCATATGCAAACACTCAATAGAAAATTAAAAATGAAAAATTTTAAAGTTAGCGACTATTTCAAGAGTTGTTCCTAGTTCATCAAAGTAAAAGTATCAATAGTTTTCAAGTATCACAATCAATCCATCAACTAAATTTCAATAACATTATCAATTAAAACATTTAAATCATCACCCTTAGATTGACAATAATTTAAGTGTGAAAAAATTTTAAACCTTGTTCCCCGCCCTTACACTTAAATCAGACATTGGCCTCGATATCCCAAAATAATGAAAACACAAGGAGCATGGAAATAAGAAGACTCCCCTGAATGAAGTGACATATGAATTCCTTGATGGAGAGAGATTATATCTCCCAATCTAGCATACCAATAAAAAAAACAAACAAAATAAAGAAAAGCACTTAAATAAAAAGCAATTAAAGAACTAGCTAACAAAAAGAAAAAACTTAAAGGAAATGTTAGGTTGCCTCTTAACAAGCTCTTTTTTTTAGGTCTGTAGCTCGACTGTTGATATTTACATCATCCATTATTAAATAAAAGATTGAGCCTAATAAGAAGCATGCTCAATGTCTTTTAAGAGCCCAAAATATCTTCCCTCAAAGTAGGCTTGGAATTAGCATGATACCTCATAACTTTAGAGTGGAATTGCATTGTTTCTCTAACATATTCCATTTTCAACTCTCCACTATAGTCCATTATTCCATTCTTCTTGTCACTTTCCTCCTTTAGCTTGCTTAGCCACAACTCCTTCATCAAGTTATCACCATAAAACTCTTCGTCATTCTTCTTCTCTTCTTCTTCTTCTCTTCTTCTTCTTCTTCTTCTTTCATCTGCAAACTGTGAGGAAAAGTAATTTAAATTTGTTTAGTAATAATAGGAAATGTATCACTTACCATAGAAGGTATTTCACCCTCCTTCATTTCTTAATTGAGTGCCTCTTCCTCTCCTAGCTTTTCTTGCTCTTCCTCTCTTACTTACGGGTTCTCCCTTTATTTCCCACTCCTTGATGGAATAGTGCATAACTCCTCCCTTAGTTCTCTAACAAGTTCGCTAAGTAAGCTTGTAGAAACTTGGGTTTCTAAGGTCTATATCACCTTTACCAATTCCTTCAAGAGACTCTTCATTTCTTGCTGAAAGTGAAGAGTGCTCATTGCCAAGCTATGAATGATCTCCTCCAAAGCCCATCAGCTTATGGTGGCGATGGTGGATGTTGAGGCATAAGTTGGAAGTATGACTGGCCTTGGTAACACATCAGTGGAGAACTTAATCCATATTATTGCATATCCTACAATATATGACATGTACAAATAAGATAACCCATAAATGAGCAACCATCACATATATTAGCTTCGTCTTAATCCATCTTATCTTGTGCCACTAAATATGTGAGGTTTGCTACTTGTTGCCCCTACTTGGAAGTAGTAAGAAATTGAAAGTCATTATCAAAATAATGATAATAAGAAGACTAGTATTAAAAATGCATTGATAATGATCCATTGTCTCTAAAAGTTTGTAAAATCTAAAAAGTTGTGAATCAAAAACAAAAAAAAAGGCAAGGTGACCAAGATAAATAAAAAAATAAAAAGAACGTAAGAAAAAGTTAAAACACTACGTCAGCTCCCTTGCAATAGCTTAAAAAATTTAGTAGGTCTGTCATGGACCACCAAATAATAAATATACCTAGCTAACCTATATGTAGCAGGATAAGTCAGGTTCGATCCTATAAATAATTGTTTGATAGCTATTCCTAATGGTGCATAATAGAAAAAGAAAAGGAAAAAAATCCCTATATGTGAAAGAATTAAAAGAAAACTAATGAGGAAAACAAACAATAATGCTACAAGACAAGAAACAAATTATAAATAATGAAAACTGAGCAAAAGATGTTATTCGAATTCATGAATTATAATCAATGATGAGCTTTGGTTAGGAGATTGAAACTTTAACACAATTTAAACTTAGAATTAGCCAACTTGAAAGGCAAGTGCACCTATCGAAGAAGGAAAAAAGCAGAGTATTTTTAAGACTCCGAGTGTCTTTCCCACAAGGAAAAGAAATAATTATTAGGTTAATTAGATCATAATTATATAGGAAATTCCAATTAATTTATTAAAAAAGGTAAAATTTGCTAATTAAACCTACCTTACTTCAAATAATGAAATTTTGACTTTTAAATTGATTTCAAAAGTTACCAAAAATGACCAAAGTGTGGAAAATAACTAAGAATTAGGTGACTAATGAATTAAGTGAGCTTTTACAATTTTTATGGGTTGAATTAAAGTTCCTTCACAATTTCAAGATAAAGTTATGGTTAATACTATACCTTTTCTTTTTCAATCTTAATTTAAAGTTTAGTCATGCAGTAAATTTAAGTTAATAGTTTTTAATTTCAAGAATGTGACTTTTGGATTTGCAGTCTTAAAACTCTAACTTTCACAAATAATTAAAATTTGGTCATTCAATGATCGACTTATGTTGTTTATTGATTTTTTTAACAACCTAAATTGATTTCTCAAGTCTTATATTATCTTTTAATCCATTATTAAGGAGTTGTTTGGTATCACTTCTGTTTTGTTGTTGCTTTCTATTTCTATTTTCTGTTTTTTTCTTATAAAGAAAAAGGAAATCTATTTGGTTGACATTTGAAATATTAAAAAATTAAAAACATAATTGGTTGAGATTTATAATAAAAATAATTTAATAATGATAACCCGATATAAATTAATTTAAATTATTGGATCAAAAAACTCTTATACACTTTAAAAATACATTATTAGTCAATAGATTATAATAATTATCTAATGAAAAATATTTGTTTATAAAATTTGTTTTCAAAACATAGAAAAACATTATTTTCTTGTTTCTCTATTTCTTTTTATATTTATCTTATTTTGAAAATAGAAAAACAAAATAGAATGTAACCAAACACACTTTTTTCCTCTGTTTCTTTATTTTTGAAAAAAAAAACAGAAAACATAAGTGAAAACAAACATGCCCTAAGTGGCCAACTGAAAAACATAATGGTCATACCTTCAAAAAACAAAAATCAGACCCTTAATCATGCATGCAATCTCTCTTAACTCATTTATACACCAATCCTTAGCTAAAAAATGAATAAGCCACACATAATGATCAAAGTAAGTAAAAAATATAAATTAAACAACATACTTTGATAAATTTGAATATAAGAGCTTAAATAATGAGTTTAGAAGTTACAAAACAACCAAAAAAAACTCTTGGATGATTGATAAACTTCTTAACTTGATATGAACTCCTACACAACTCCAAATCATCGTAAACTTGCAAAAAAACAGAGAACATACAAAGTTGCGAGCTTAAGAATAAGAACTTTGATTAATCTGAAAACAGAGCTAATAATATAATAATATGAGTTAGGAACCCCCTATGATGGTCTCCAAAGTCAGATATGAGTCCTAAAAATAAGCTCCAATAAGTAACAAAGCAGAAAATAACTTAAAACTCAAATTACAAGTGTTTGAAGCTTAATAACTCTAAGAACAATGTAGAAAGAAGCCAGAGAATTTTTTTTCATAAGTTCCAAATTTGATCGCTCTTGAATGAATGCATTTTTTGTGTTTTTCACTCTTTTTACAGCTCCAACACATGCCCCCTTGGCCCTTCCAAGTAAAGGAATTAATTAAGATCACACCTAAGTTGCAATTTTAGAGATTTGGTAGTGATATGTCTATCCGTCACCAACACAATAAGTTGATTCGAAGGTATACGGTAGGCTAGAGACCGATGTATAGCTATTGATGTGCAACACGTATATGGGGGTCATGGGGAGGTATATGGGGGTGTCTCC
Source organism: Pinacopodium congolense (assembly GCA_028565735.1). Classification (NCBI taxonomy): domain Eukaryota; kingdom Viridiplantae; phylum Streptophyta; class Magnoliopsida; order Malpighiales; family Erythroxylaceae; genus Pinacopodium; species Pinacopodium congolense. The sequence goes on along the minus strand of JAOXYD010200232.1, from coordinate 1,923 downwards.
AAACCATGCATAGGTCCTAGAAAATGCCTCATTTGTTATCTTTTTGCTTCAATCTTCGATTAATCTCCATTTCTTGCAAATTAAAATTTTTCAAGCATCAATTAAGCATATAATCATGACACTAAGGGTCAAAACCTAACGAATATCCATTAAAAACATAATCAATTTGACCCCTATCAATCTCCCTACACTTTATCATTTGCTTTTCCTCAAGAAAAATCAATCACTCAATTTTCTCAAAATATTATATAATTATAGGAAAATCAATCCAAGATAACAACATAATTATTAAAAATGTTTTCTTAATCCTTCAAAAATATTGACTAATCGAAATGTTATATAATTAATTAATTGCATCAAATCATAAATTCATTTCATTCTTTTTAAATATTGATTCCACATGAAAATGGCAAATATGTAGAGTTTAATGCATCATTTTTCTAGACACTTCTACATGCTTTATTTATTTTAACCCACAATTTAATTGATTATATAATTAATTAAACATGTAAGTAGTTTAATTAAGAAGTAACTCAATCTTTTTATGTGAATGTGAATATTTTGTCGTGAACAACCCCTGCTCACTCAATTGAGTCACATCGCATCAACTGGCTATAAAAACCACTCTTAACCTTAACCTTATACAAATTTTTTTCTTACTTTTTTTCTTTTTTTTGTAAGAAGTTAGAGGAGTGAAATCTACTTACTTATTTAATTAAGTAAATAATTAATTTTAATTCCTTTTTACCTTAAAATAAGTCAAAAATTACTCAATAAGTTGCATTTTATTTGTAGAATATCATTTTGTTCATCAAATATCTCGTTATTCAAATTATGAAATTAGTTAAAAATATTTAGTTATTAATAGTCAAAATTAATCATATAAAATTCAAATTGTCAAAATAATTGAATTTAAAAGAAAAAAAGATAATAATAAGCATCAATATCGAAAAAAATTTCCACAAAGTATAGACTATTAAGTGAAAATCAAGAAGATAATATGCTATAAGATAACCAAAAGCTTAAGTGTATAAAGTATATCCCTCCCCCAGTATTAAATGAAACAGTATCCTCAGTGTTAAGAAAATAACAATAATTATCTAAATTATGAAATGAGTTAAAAATATTTAGTCATTAATAGTCAAAAATTAATCATATAACATTTCAAATTGCCATAATAATTAAATTTAAAAGAAAACATAGACAATAATAAGCATCAAAATCAAAAAAAATTTCAACAAAGTATAGACTATTAAGTGAAAATCAAGAAGATGATATGCTATAAGATAACAAAAAGCTCAAGTGTATAATGTATATCCCTCCTCCACAATTAAATGAAACATTATCCTTACTATTTAGAAAAACAACAACAAAGCATAAAAGTAAGAGGGATAAAGGATAAGAATGTACCTGTTTAGGCCAAATGAAGCAATGATCCACTAGAATCCACTTGGAAGAAATTATAGGAACTAAAATAAGAATCATAATCAAAGCACAAAAAGGAATAGAGAGCTTTAATATCATACAATGTTATCGTTAACATACATCCAAGGAACCAAAACACATCCAAAAGTAATAAGTCAGATCTGAAATAAAACAGAAAGACAACCTATGCTATGAAACATAAATACTGAAAATAAAATGAAGAACAATCCAAAACAACTAAAATCAGAACAATCCCGATCTTAAGCTCTCTGATGCTCCTCAAGACACTTTAAATAGGAGTCCATGTTATCCATACAAAGTACCATGTGATCCAAACATGCATCTATCGCACCCCAAAACTATGAAATCATAGAAGAAATACGATAATTGTGTTTTAGTATGTGTTTTTCTAAATTTTTTTCATGTGTTTCTTTCATAATAGGTTGTTATTATTGTGTTTTAAGATTTATTTTGTGTGTTTTTGTTTAGTATAATTTT